>JABCKE020000208.1:0-27972 GCA_013186425.2 Fusarium sp. NRRL 62610
TTACAATTGGCTGCATCTAATGGATTCGTTCCAGGAAGCTGGCCGCAGCACGCCGCTTATGAGCTCCCGGCGGACCCACGGACTCAGGGCCAATGTTTGTACACAATGCCGACGTCTCAAGCGAAAGGTTAGCATGCCTACCCGCCAATCTGATTCCTGAGCAAAGACTTATGAGCCTAGTGTAATAGACAGACACCGTGTTCAACATGTATACACCGCCAGATCCCTCATCTCTGTCACCTCCCTGCCCAATCACCAATGGGAACGTCACGTCACCGACAAATACCTTCTCCACGGCCTCATAATACTCAGACGAATGACCCCATGCCGGGCATTCAAACACCAGCGCGGACCACAGAACCGTCCACAGCATCTGGCTCGGGATTTCACTCCTCCCGCATCGGACATCTACTCAATTCTCGAGGGGCACCATCATACCATGGGGCATCCTACTTTGGTTACCAGTCTGCTGCATCCTTAATATCCATGGAGTCTCCAGAGCTGCCGATAGGCATGTCATGCATGCCTAATTCCTCCTCAAGGCCGAATCCTCATTTTCACCGAGACGATAAGAGTCCTTACTCACATATCTGGGAGCTCGTCGGATATCTGCCAAGGAGAAAAGAGTTGGTCGATTATCGCATTGACAGATTTTTCACTGAGCTCAATCCGGTTTACGACGCTGTTCACCGTGAGACGTTTCAGACGAGCTATGATGCCTTCTGGAATCGCAAATGGGGTGATGATGACCTGACGGCCGTGGACTTGCGATGGCTTGCGGTCCTCTTCATGATGCTTGCCTTTGCTGAGTTGCTGGATTGCTCGCCCGAGGCATCCCCCGAGGCACAAAGAAGTTGCGAAGAGACTTCAGTGCAGTTCTTCTGGGGATCGCGAAAGGCCATCGTTCTCGCGCCTACATTGTCGGGTGAGAGTCCTGACTTGGTGCGAGCCGGCATCTTGGTGTCGCGATACTTGATGTTCTGGGGACGAAAAACAGAGAGCTGGCTAACGAGTTCCTTCGCCATCCGTATGGCACAGGCGCAAGGTATGCATGTTGATGGAGAGTCTTGGGGACTTCCACCAAAAGTACTTGAGACGCGACGACGCTTATGGTGTACACTCTATTCGATGGATCGGTCAATATCACTCGCCACTGGTCGACCTTACACCATTAACAGCAAGCACTGCATGGAGATGAAGATACGAAACGTGTGGATTGACGACAGCTCCCCAGAAGATGCAGCTGTTGTTGTTGAGAAGCCGGTTGAAGACCCAACGCAGAGCATCTACTATAGATTCACTCAACAGCTTGCCACCATCTTGGGTGACATTCACGACGACTTCTTCGGCCTTGTACCGATGACAGCATCCTATCAAACATACGAAAAGGTCATGGCTTTGGACCAGGTCCTCCTGGATTGGGCTGCAGGTCTACCACCCTATTTCCGCCTGGAAGATCCTGACACCTCACTGGACTCTGAACGACCGTTCTTAAGGTGGCAGAGGATGTATCTTCATTCATCATACCACTTTGCGCGGATCACACTACACCGTACCTATGTCCTCCTGGAGTCGATTACAGACCGCTTCCAATACTCGCGTACGGCATGCATCTCATCAGCCTGCGCTGACCTACGTCAAAAGCTCTCTCTCCGAAACTCGTCCATGACAGATAGACTCCTTGCTGGAGCTGCCATGCACAACCTCTTCAACTCGGCACTTGTTCTCGGCATCATTGCCGTTAAAGAACCACACAGTCCTCGCACAAACGCTATACTCGAAGATCTGGCTGCCTACTGTGAGAAAATGCGTGCCGACACTTGGGCCAATGAGTTCGTCATGGCAGAAGTCAAAGTCATTGAGCTATGCATCTATACAGCGAGAAAGACAAGTGGGACAGGATCAGAGCGCTCACACTCCGCACTACGCCCAGAGCTAGAAAATGCGCCCTGTCAGGATGGTGATGTGAGCTATGCCGATGAGCTTGATGTTCATGCCCCCTATGAGAGCTGGCTGGATAGTTGGCTCGGACCTACACGCACGTTTCCTGAACCGCTGGATTACCAATTTTGGGAGGATCTTGTGGGCACATTGGAGGCAAAATGATCAATTTGGTCTTACTACATCTTGGTAGATGACACGATCGGGTTTGTGAGCGTGCCGATGCCGTGCGATATGGTGATTTGCAGATCACTTCCAGCCTTCAAATATCGCGGGGGCTTCCTCCCATGACCAATACCCGATGGTGTTCCAGTCAATATCACCGTGCCTTTTGGTAGAGTACTATCCCTTGAGAGATGCTCGATGATTTCGCCCACGGAGAAGATGAATTCATCAGTCTTCCCGTCTTGCAACACCTCACCATTGAGGGTGGACTTGAGGCACACGCCCCGGTTGACATTGGCAAACAGCTCGCCCCGGACAAGGCAAGGTCCAAGGGGACAGAACCCATCGAAACCCTTACTGTATCCCCATTGCGAGGTCAAAGACTGGACATCTCGGGCTGTTACATCGTTGGCGGCGGTATACCCCAAGATATAACGGCCTGCATCTTCACGCTTGACGTTCTTGCAGTCTTGGGCGAGCACAATGGCGAGTTCGACCTCTGCGTCAACCATATCCGGTGCTGAGCTGGGAAGAATGATTGGCGAAGACGGGTTTGTGAGGGTTGTGGAGGGCTTAGTGAAGACTTCGGGGATGCTGGGGAGGGGACAGTTGAGTTCTGTTGCGTGATCTTTGAAGTTGAGACCGATGCAGCGGATAGTGAGGACTTCTCGGGGTGAGAGTGGGGACAGAAGCTTGTCAGTTAGCAATGGGTCTCATTTATCGAGTGAGGGAACGTACCGTCTTGATGAATGCAGTCTGGCCAGTGAATTGGCTTTCATCTACAGCAGAGGGACGGTCGAGCAAACGAACATCCACTTGTTGGCCTGCGGCAATGGCCAAGCCGACTATGACTGTTAACCTTAACTCCTCCTGAAGACCACACAGTACATCTTACCATCAACATTTGGGTCAACTGGCTCGCCACATAATTCCCGATCATCTGTCGAGATGAACCGCACGAAGCGTGTCCAGGTCTGTTCTATTAGTCCAGTCATTAGACCATTAGTCTATCACAGGGCTGGCTTACAGCTGGCATGGAACCCATCTCGGCAATATCGATAATAATACTGAGCCACAAAGAGAAAAGCACAATCAAGACATGATAAAGAAGAAGACAAGATAGCAAGTCAAACGGTTTTCGAAATAAATAATCGAGAATTGGGATCCCGTATCAACGTCACATCCATGCATATCAACTTGCCCGCTTGTTCCTTGCCGCTCGCCGCTCGCCGCCCGTTCAGTCGGAGTCTAACTTTACCCGCCGATATCATGCTCCACCTTTGCCGACGCCAGAGCGGCCAGACTGACTCGCCGCCCACATACCCTTGCCATTGTCAGTCTAAGCGAGTGATTCCCCGCTTCGCCGCTTGTTATCCGTAGCCTAATGCCTGTGTTATCGTAGTGTCATGATTCTAAAACCGGGGAACGTCTTGATAGGCTTATCACTTGCCCGCCTCCGCAGACCGTTGGTCGTGTGAAGGGTCTGGATCTGGGGTATAAGTGCTAGACGTTTCCCCATGTGTCATACATACTTTACCGTTCAAACCATCATCGCTGAAACTGACTCCCCCTTGGTCTGTTTCTTTCATCTATCACAGGTTTCGACAAAACGAGATGGACAAGTCTGAGAAGATCATTGACGTTGAGGTCGGTCGGCTGAGTGAGAACATCCAGGATTCGAACTTGTTTCTTGATCCACAAAGTGAGAAGAAACTTGTTCGGAAGTTGGATATCTGGATTGCGCCGGTCATGACGGTCATTTTCCTGACAGCTTACCTTGACCGTGCGAATATTGGCAATGCTGCTTCAGCAGGTATGACGGAGGATCTTGGCATGACCAGTGGTGAAATTGGCAGTAAGTAACCTATCCTAACTCTAAACGAGATGAGCACCGCTGACGAGGCTAGACGCTGTTACTCTCTTCTATGTTACCTACGTGGCCGCCGAAGTCCCCTGTTCCCTCGTCCTCAAGAAGTTCCACCCTTCCCGCATGATCCCTCTTCTCATCTTCTGCTGGTCTTGCGTCCTCATCGGCACGGGCTTCATGCACAATGTTGGTCAACTCTACGCCTCGCGTCTCCTCCTTGGCCTCTTCGAGTCGGGCATGTTCCCCTGTCTGGCACTATACCTCTCGACCTTCTACTCGCCCGGCGAGCAAGCCTTACGCATCTCTTATCTCTTCGTCTCCGCCGCACTGAGCGGATCATTTGGCGGCCTCTTTGCCTACGCACTTCTCAAGATGGACGGTGTCGGTGGTCTTGAGGGCTGGCGCTGGCTCTTCATCATCGAGGGCTGTGCTTCTGTTCTCGTGGCAGCGTTCACATACATGATGCTCCCCGATGACTTTGAGCACGCGCGGTTCCTCAACGAGGACGAAAAGTCGATGATGCGAGTTCGCGCCGAGATTAATGCACGATACAACGGCAAGCCTGACTTTGACTGGGAAGAGGTCATGCGCGCTGTTAGGGACCCAAAGCTCTACATCTCGTGTTGGTCGCAGTTTATGGCTGATATCTGCTCGTTTGGTTTGAGCTCTTTCTTGCCACTCATCATTCGCAGCTTTGGATATGGTGTTGTTACGACGCAGTTGTTAACCATTCCTGTCTTCTTCTGGGCCAGCGCGGCATACATTGTGGTCTCTTACCTCAGTGACAGGTGGAAGCAGAGGGCGTTGTTCATGATGCCCGCTGCATTGGTCACAGCTGTCGGGTATGCTGTCAACATTGGTGTGCCCATGGATCAAAGGGGCGTGCTGTACTTTTCCACCTTTCTCATTGCGCCTGGCGTCTACATGATTGTGGGATTGAACTGCGCGTGGCTGTTGAATAGTCATGCGCCGTACTACAAGCGTGCCATGGCTATTGGTATGAATCAGTCTATTGGAAACACTGCCGGCATTGTGGTATGCTCTATTATTGCCCATTACCTCGAATCATTATACTAACAAGTCTAGGTTGGTCAAATCTTCCGCACAAAGCAGAACGGAAAATACCTCATGGGTCTCAGCGGTTCGCTCGCTGCCGCTTTGCTAGCAGTGCTTGGCCATGCCTCACTCTACATCTACCTTGGACGCGAGAACAAACGGCGCCAGAATCTCACCGAGGAGGAACGGGAGGCCGAGATTACCGCTGGCAAGAGTGGTGATTTCCACCCTGATTATCGCTATGCGCTGTAAGCTTGAGATTCGTGCATCCGTAGCCTCATTTGCTATCTTTCTTGCTGAGATCTCAGCTGCTGGGGGGTTGCCCACAGCCTTCCAAGGCCGTTTTCCTACCCCTTGTTCGCAATCTTGTGCAAGTGTCCGCTCTATGCCTACGTCAATATACCGTATGTCAGGCTGACGAGGAGTGATGAAACTATATAGATATAACTACCTGTACAGGCACATAGTTAGGTTAAAATGCATAATCTTTCTTGAAAATTTACTTTTTGATTAGCTCAATGCATAGTAACGCAGTGTTGCTACGTCTGAGCCATCTATGATGTGCTTGACATCATACTCGCAGAATCTTACCCGCAAAACCTCCACAACTGCCTGAATCGACTCAATCTAGGTGCTGGTGCTGGTGCTGGTACTGGGACAGGGCGCCTTTCTCCCATCAGCAGGCACTCAATCGCTGTCCAATACATACTCCCCGGCGGCTTCTGCCTGCGTATCTTGCTATTTACTACATTGATGATAGATGTCTTGCCACCAGAGGGCCAGTGAAAACATGCCTGATCTGGAGGTGCTCCACTGTCTAACAAGAACTTGACAGTAGCCAATCTCTTTTCCAGCGGAATTTGATCCATATCACCGTCAGTTTTGCCAAATATCGCACTTTCCAAGGGAGAAATGCATTTTCTTGAGCTCGAACTTGTCAAGCTCTGTTCTGAAACCCTGTGCCTCAGATAAGGCATCACACAGAACCGTGCAGCCAGACCAAAGAATGTACTTTCATATACGCTACCTTCAATATGCGTCATCCAGGATACTTCTTCTTCGTCATAGGCTTCCTGTAACATGTCGTCGAATGCGTCGAGTGCCGATATTAGTTTCGGGTGGTTAATTGGAGAGTCCGCAACCCGAGATGCGTACAGCATTGTCCTCTCAGTCAAGCCCTCACCGGACAGGCGCAAGTATGCACTAGAGCGTTTGAGGATGATATTTGTCCTAAGATGAACAAGGTTGGGATCAAAGTCTTGAGGAATTGTGAGATTGATTCGTGCCCAAACTTCAGGTGTCGCTGCCCAATCTCGAGCTGTTCGGTGAAGAAAATCGACAATGCCATAGGAAGACATCTCCAGGATCCCTCTTGTATTGCTGCTCAGCCGGCGTTTGATTATGTCGTCAATGCCAGACCTTGCGCCGTCTCGAGCCAGCACAGACTCGACGTCGAAAGTGAGAGGTAGGTTAGTATCAGCCAGCCACACCATGAGAGCATCTGGAGGCTCATGTGCTGCGCGTACAATCGCCAGAAGCGTTGACGAGTCTGAGACAATGTCATCTTCAATGCTGCTCCAGATAGAGGAATATAGGTCAGCGATGTTGCTCGGGAGGGCGTTGACAAGGGCTTGGAGGTGGTGCAGGCCACGGCCCTGACTGGCGGCATGGAGAAGGCTCTTGACAACGAGTGTCAACCAAAGAAAAACGCCATTGGCCTTCTCAAGCAACTCTTGCATAAGAGCTTCAGTCTCGCTGGGGAAAATGAATTGCAGCTCCAGGAACCCGCGAGTAGCTGCCATTCTGGACATGGCGTAATGCTTCATATCAGGAAACGTCAGGTCTTGCATTCGAAGCTTTGGGTGTCGATGGAGTACGTCATCGAACTCGCTCCACTCACGGCTTGCCATGCATACCTTGGTTCCTTGCTGAGAATAAATGACTCGAAGAGGGTCGAGAATTTGCGTCTTGATTTTGGCGGGCTCGACTTCGAACTCATCGAGACCGTCAATGAACAGAGCCAGGGCCATGGTCTTCCCACATTCACCGAGAAGATGTCTCAATGACTCCTCCAACTCCCACATTTCCCACTTGGGCTGCTCGACAACCCCCCGCGAGATGCGGAGCAAAGACCACCGCCGAGGAGCAACCCAAGGTACCAGTCCAGGGTTGAGTTTGAGTGACTGAAACAAGATTGTCCTGATAAGCCCTTGGCGGGATTTCTGCCAGTCGGACCCGGCATTCCAGGCGTAATAGCTTACAGTCAAGAGAGGGAGTTTTCCAGACCAAGTTTCAAGCTCGCCTCTAAGCTGTGGGTGTTGGAGGATGAACTTGAGTAGCGTTGATTTTCCGGACCCAGGCTTCCCAGTGATCCAGTACGGCTCGTTGGTCCTCTCTCTCAGCCATGTTGGAAAGCATGACCACGGCTGACTTCTTTCGCGCCCGTCGCCTTGTCTTTCAAACACCCAGGAGAAGGTTTGCTGGTATGCTTCAGGAATAGCATCCTCTCGGCTTCGAATGTCTCTGAACTTGAGACTGCCGGTGATGGTATGGCAAAATTGCCAGTCCTCTTTTCGGCATTTACTGAGCCACTCCTCTGTTCGCGCATCATTCCTGGGCTTCCAGTCCTCATCCCATAGGTACTGTACCAGCTGGTCATGTACACGTTTTCCACCCAGGGTAGATGTGCTAAACATAGCAAAAACAGCATCCAGTCCAATATTTCTGGTCGTAAATGCTCTGTGATCCAGGCCTGGACTCAATCTGGTCGTCGAATCCTCGTCTGAATGTTTATCGAAACGTCCCAAAACCCCTGTCATCTGGTCCAGAAGGCCATCAAAGCGGACGATCCTTGATGGACCTCCATCTGACTCTGCCCTGGCTATGCGTTAGCGCTTCTTCAAGTAATGTGTTTGAGCGAACCTACCATAGTGAAAAGGGTGTAAACATCATCATCTGTCTGCGGACGGTTCGAAACTCCTCGAGCGCATTCTCCCTTTTCTCGGGGGTCCAAATGTCCAAATAGGTGAGACCACTCGACACCAAAGATCCAACCACGGCCAAAAGTTCCCCTGCCATGCGGCCGACATCCTCCGAGAGGCTTGTCATGTGCTTTTCTGTTTTCAATGGGGCCTCTACCTGTCGATGTAAAATAGCGTTTTGTATCCGTTGAGAGGCGTTATCTAGTTCCTTTGAGTGTTCCCTTTTTCAGGTTAGTAGAGAGTCGCGAATCGTCTCACAACATGTATTAGCTTACCATAACAGATAAAAAATAGTGAGGATAATCACTCGACTCTGAACACACTCAAATCGCCCAAACACTGCCTCGTCTATTTTGCCTACGTCATTGACGACGATGAACTTGGAGCGCAGAGGGTATAATGCGGCCTGGACCTCGTGATAAATTTGGTCAACCTCCTGATCCATCTTGTTAAGAGCTTTGGTTGCTGTAGCGTGAAGATTTGACCGAAATTTCGATCTAACACTTCTGAAGACGTTTGGCCCTCTCCTAAGTAAGTAATAGTTAGAGAATGCAAATAGCAAGAATTCATTTAACCTACTTCGAATCAAGTATCGCCAATGAAAGGATGCGATGGCGCAATCCTTCAACTCGCTGAAGCAAGATAGTGTTGTTATCGTCGCCCAAACGCTCGGCACTCGACATGGTCGATTTGAAGCCGCAATAGACATCGTCGAATTGGATGCACAAGTCGCACAATTCTTTGCTAGAGTCAGAATGGGCCAAGCCCTCTTGTGTCACGTACTTGATAACCCCAGTTAATTCAGTCAAGTCGCCTGGGCCAGGTCCCGGTGGAATTCCTGTGCAGTTTAGGGACAGAATGCGAGTACCAAAATCCACAAATTCGACAACGGCGCTCAATGGCCCTAAAGCGGGAGCCATTTCTTCGGGGGATGAGGCTACAGCATGGGATGGTTGGTAATAATTGAATTCTAACAGTGGCCCAAAGTCAGTTTGGTCTCTGATACATTCCCCTCTATACGTTCTAGCTGGCCGTACCAAAGTTCATTGTGCCCCCTTGCGAGTTGTACTGGTTGGCTCCGAACGCGTTCAGCTGGCCCTGTCCCAGGTTCACAGTCTGATATCCATGTCCTCCCTGGGCGATATGTTGGACGGTCCCGAATGCCCGTGGGCAGTCAAATTCTGAGTCTGGCACTGACGGTTCAACTTGAGACATCTCATTAATGGAATCTTCCAGCCGACTAAGCTGGCTCTGTGTTGCCGTTTTGAAGAGCTGGTTAACGGCCAAGTTTTCCAGCCCCTTCATGAGGTCTTTCATCAAACTCTCGACCCGGTGGCCTTTGCCTAGTCGCAGAACTCTTGCGCGATAGAAATACACGATCGATCCGTTCTTTCCATTCTTGGAGTGTTTTTCAATGTCCTGGAAGATTTGCAGTAGCGAGTCGGCATTTGTTTTACATCTGCCCACAGTGGTTTGAACTGGAACGACTGCCGATTCGTCGAGAGTGCTATCTTTCAACAGCCGCTGGACATTCTCCAAGGTCTCTTGTACCAGAGGCAGGTGGTGGTGCACTTCCTCGAAGGCCTTTGGGAGTCCTCGGAGATGTTGGATGGCGTTATATGTCAGAGGAATTGCTTGAACGACGGTAATGGTGGATGCGATGATACTGAGAGGATCCATTATCGCCAATCAGTAAAGCTGGCTATGATGAATGGGAGTCTAAGCAGCAAGAGAAGTGATGACCGTGGACGGGAGCGTATATTCTACCAAAAGAGAGACGACACCATGATATTGAACAAATCCATCCATCCCCCGCTGGGTAGGATGTGATCTTTTTTGTAATTTCCCCTCTGAGGGTTGAAAATCAGGCTGTCTAATCGAATGGTTGGTCGCCAAGTGTCAGCACGACGCCACAATATGCACTCCAAAAATGAAGCGGTTTGAAAGCATGGACTTGACTCGTCGAAGAGCAGTCCTGACCATGGCCAGGCCCAGACTCTGCTGGTGGCGGCAAACCGCGGGGTCTTATTGGCACTCTTATGTGAGAACCTGTCGGCTGTCTGGCATTTGCTAAAGCGGTTGGTGATAGCGTAGGTAGGTAGTCATTCGACGAGTTACATTCACCTCCCTCCCCTACAGGGTACGGTGTGTGTGTGTGTGTGTGTGTGTAAGGCTTCAGTCACATCAGGCTCGGGCCAATTCCTCTCTTAACAGACAAAGCCTTTGCAAGTTTCATGGTTTTGCCTCATTATCATAATACGAGGGACAAGAGGTGGCCTGCCTAAATGCAATACCATTGCTCAATGAGAGAACATAGCCTTGGTGGAAGCCTGATTTTACGGAACGAGTGAGCCCTCGGATCCCTAGGTCTTGGCACAGTCCCCCCGCCTTCCAGGAAAGAGGCACGGGCTTAAATTTCATGGATCTTGTGGCTCAGTTATCACATCTCAGGCCGGGTTTTAATTATAATAAAGAGAATATTTCCAATACACCACAGCATCATATCCCAATGCCAACACAATGGTAGAAACAACACACACACACACACACACAGGGTCATATTAGAATACAGACAGTTAGAAAAATAGCATCACTGATTCATTATAACCGATGACTGAGTCTATCTCTTACTCCATAGCCTCCATAGCTGCCTTACTTCACAGCTCTCCTCCGCTGGCACCGTCTTCGATTCATCCAAAACCCTAGAAATCATCCTTCTTGTAAGCCCTGCTTCAAGATGCGCCATCCGAATATTTCCTGATCCCGCCCGCCGAAAGAGAGGAGATTCCAGCTCCTCGTGTAAAGTCGCATGCCGATCATTCCTTACTTCTTGGCAATTACAATAGTGGTGACTGCATATTGTTAGCCAACTATCTCACAACGTATGACTAGTTTACCTACCCTGTTGAGCAATGATGGTAATCTGAGGGACCAGGGACTGATCAATGAACTGGGCAAGGTTGACGCGGCCAAGATCCCGAATGAGGCCGAGCTCAACGCTGCCGAGCGAGAGTCTGGACAAGTCGAAGCTGTCGAAGATACCAGTCTGAGCGATCGAGAGAAGAGTCGAGAGTTGCTGGAACTGCAGTAGAGACTGGAGGTCAAACTCCTTGGAAAGAAAGAGATCCTGGAAGATGACCACGTTGAGGTTGTTCCTGCGACCGAGGTTCTGAAACAGGCGCAGGTCAAGATCATTAACCTTGAGCAGGTAGTTGAGATCAACCTGGCCGAAGGCAAGCTCGTTGCCACGTCCGTCACGATCACCGTCGCGTCCATCGCGGCCGTCACGGCCGTCTCGATCCTCACCACGGTCGCCGTCTCCACGGCCATCGCGACCGTCGCGGCCATCACGGCTTTCGTTGAGAGCGGCGCGGGCCTGGAAGGCAGGGAAGCCTGGGGCGGCGGCAGCAAGAGTTGCGAAGGCGGCAACAAAGATGGTAGAGAACTTCATCTTGATGATTTGTTTGGGTTGGGTTGGGTTGTGAGTGAGTGGGTATCGTTCGAATTAGAAGAATAAAATGAAATGCGAGCACAGCTCAAAAGATCAGAGAATGTTTGTTGAAGGAGTGGAAGCGAATAATGAGCCCAGCTGCACAAGTCAGTTTTTCTGCGTTCGTCCGATGGTACAATAGATGAATGTGACTTACCTCTAGAGAATGAATGGAGAATGAATGAAGGCGTTCGACACAAGACAGATGATGGAGCTGTTGTTGATTGCTAGGAGATCAGGACGGACATGGCATCTTTATATCAATAATCCCCGAAGTGAATGGTAACATTTCATCTTGCCCTAGATGAATTTCATCATCGCGTCTAGCACATAACTTTGGTCGATCACAAGGCTGCGTCAGAAAACGAGCCCCCTCTTACCGGAACACCAACTCCCGAGAGCCAAGAAGGACTGCATGGGAGAGATGCACCTCGTCACGCTAGCAACTGTGCACTAACAAGGTAAGACACATTACTACGGGAAGTTCAGAAGCCGAACAAGAAAGGAATTAACCTTATCTGGTGGAGTGTGGCAGGGCTGGGGGCATTCGAGGGCTTGGTGGAACATGATCGTAAGTTGATGGCAGTATCCGATCGTCCAACCGTTTCACATGACTCCCTGTAATTCATCGGATGGCCGGAACGTTCTGCGCTCTGTGCCTGCATGATTGTAAACCGTCGATCCAACAACGGGACGACACCGGAAGGTTGATGTGGTCTTTACTAAAGTCCCCAGATATTCCTTGTGTGTCAGCAGGGGTATGAGTCTCACCTTAACTCGTCCCGTCTTGGATTGGACGGTTAGCGTTTCGGCACATCGATGGAGAAGCACGAATTGACGCGGATCGGCATCGCGTGTCTCAGAGCCGCACCAGATGTAACGCTAAGACGGGCCAGTAGTTACCGGTTGGATATGCATGGGAGTTGAAGTTTTACTCATCCATAATTGCCCACTTACAAAGCACAGTCAGACATACAGGTCAAACAAAGGGTTCCCCACAGCGCGATAATCCAAGTTAAACGTAGCCCGTTGGGCTCGGATCAAGCTCACTCGAGGCATAGGAACTGCAGTACATAACACACACTCGACCTCGGTTATAAATATTATTTACTGACTCTTAATAAATTTAAGCATATTATTAGACGTGAATTAGACTCCATATCAACGACAGTTTATGTCGGCACACGGGATGCTGGCCTTGTGTTGAGCAATGATCAAAAACACCCAAATGGCCTATTAGTGTACATACTTCTGTAAAATGATGCCATCCTCTACCCTTATCCCTAGATATCTCTCCACTATATACATGTATACGATTAAGACGGCTGGTCCATAATCTGTCACATTCCCTTGACTTTACTCGCGACTTGATAAGTTAGTCTCCTTCCATGCACTTACAAGTGCCCGACTAGTTCGATCCACGTAGCTATAATATAAGCGGCCATCTGCCTCCAACGAAAAGACCCGTTATCTTAGTCCAGTTCTGCAGCAATGGCAAATCTCCAAGGTTGAGGCACCCAATCCAGAAGTGGGTGGTCAGCCTTGGAACCAGGCTCAGCCCGATCTCGCCTTTGAGTAGGTAGGCAGAGGATCCCTATAAAATTCTCATAACTTTGACTTATTATACCCAGAGGGGGAGCAAAGGGTTTGCTGAGGATTACTAGTTTTGCCACATTTTGACACGGTTCCCGGTTTTCAGGAAAGGGGCATCTATCTAACTCTTTTGTAAGAACCTAGTCAAAACAGGCTTTTTCCTAGTATTAAAGAACTTCAGATATTATGAGAGTGTAATAAGACGGCGTGCTTTAAAGTCCGATATCCCTTTGTCATTCCATCGTTTCACACAACTCAGGCTCGGTCCCACCACCACCAATCATTCTGAAGGGGATTGTTTCTCCTTGTTGTCGTCAAAAACCGAATCGCCACATGAGCCAAGCCAGCATGGTAGTGTGCTCCTGCGCCGGTCCACTCTTGATAATGGCTCTTGTCTACCCATGTAGATGTTGGTAGGTCCAGGGGTAATTCTCCGTGGATTGACTGATCCCAGCCAAGGCCTCGAGCCTCATTCTCGAGATCAATGGAGTTGTCCAAGAGATATGGACTCGGCCGCATCCCAATGGCTGCCATCTCTCGTTTCTCCAAGTCGATGATGAATTGTATTGCCGTCTTCAAGGTTGTTTCCACGCTATCAATAGTGCCGTCCGAATTTCCTAACCCCGAAAGGACACGTCGGTCATGGTGTATGGTGTCAAAAGAAATACGACCACTCAAGCCCTCAGTGCATCCGGTGCGCACTAAAGATACGGGGATATTGCCAATGTCGTCCGATGTCAAAGGCCCTTCCGTGGGCCCCAGTGTTTGATCCAAGACAATAAAGACGGCCTTGAAGAGAGGTTGCAAGATATATCTCTGGCTGAACGCCACAAGTAGCTCGTCTTTGCTGTCTTGCCACTTCTCTGAAGCCTTTGTGGAATATAGCAGATCGTCTGGTAGCCGTCTGAGGACGTCTGCTGATAGTTCTTGACAGAGATTTGTATGGAATCCAGCGATATCCGTCAGCGTTGGCCTGGCTGTGTCCGTATCCCATCCTAGGGATACACTTTTCGCCACATAACGGCCGTATTCGATATCAGTCTCGTATGGTTTGAACCACTGGCGGTACAGCCATATATCCACAAACTTCCAAATGCCGTTGAGAAGATCTGATCCTTGTCGTTGGGGATCCAAGAGATATATGGCGGTGGATTTGTTGTGGTAGTCAAGAATATGTCGAACAGCCCAGCCTCTTGACTGGCGTGTTTGGCCAAATGGCCAAGACACGGGGTTTTGTTCTCCAGCCCGTAATCTGAAGCACGATGGCACTCGAGAAAAGCATTCGAGAACTGCCATTCGATGACTCTTTTCTTTAATACCACGAAGCTGATGCAGAATTTCGGTTCTGGTCTTGTAGGGCCCTTGACATGCCCCGAAACGGAGGCGCCGGCGAGTCATATGGATGACATACCGGGCATCCCGGCGATCTTGTGTCTGTGAGAAGTCGAGTGCGTCCATCTTAGGTTAGGCAGGTGATGATGGGAGGTTCAATTTCGCTTGATAGAAGAGTAAAAACGTGACCTTTGTTATAGCTGAAGCTCGGCTCTCGATGGGATAACCGAGCCAGAAGATTGAGAGAAGAGGAAAGCTGAGGATCAGATGAAATACATACCTGGACGGGATATGAGTCATGGCCTCACAAGAGAAAGTCTATGCCGTATATTTGAACCTTAAGAGCAGCCAGAGAGGAGACATGCGAGCTTAACATAGTGCAAGGTTTACTTCCTATGGCTGCTGCAAGGTTCAAACTTATAATATCAAGGTTACAATTTGTCCCCCAGTCAGGGCCATCAAGTAATCAGGTCTTGGGGACAGAGAGCTCAATCAATGGGATTCTAAATGCTTCGTGTATTTAGAGAAAATGAAAAAATCCTAGACACCCGCTGGCTCGTGTGCGTCTAATTACTCCAGGTGCGTCTTGATGATAACCTAGTAAAACCGCCTGTATATCCTCTGCGGTACAGATCTGACTTCCTTATCCCATCAAGCTTAAAACTCCTGTCCGAATGCCGGGTATTGAGGTGCGAGGATACCATCGCACGAGTATCGGACGACATATGGGCTAGAAGTTGCCTCGCTGCCAACAACAACTTGGCCACTAGGAGACGTGATAGTGAACTGGAATCCACCACCGTACTGAGCTTGGCCATAGACAAACCGAATAGGAACATAAGCACCACCGGGGATATCAATACTGAAGGATGCCGACCCAGCGATATGATCAGGCTGGTTGTAGCGAGCCTTGGCATCAGCATTAATCTCGGTCCAGCCAACATAGGCCTTAGCCCCAACCCATAGGTAAACAGCGTCATTGGCGTAAGGGATATTGAACTGGTAGGTTCCTGTTTCACAGGCATAGAGGTAGGCATGGTGGTTCAGGGCGAAGTAGTCCAAGTTAAGGTCTGCCGTTGAGCCGTAGATGGGACCAGGAGCATTCTCAGAATTGGGTTGATAGAGACCCCCGACATATGGTGTGGTACCAACGTAAAGAGGGTTTTGAGTCTTGAATGAAGCGGGATGAAAGCTCGAGTAGGTGGTATCGGTGTTCTGGGCAGGGTTGCTGTAGTAGGCCCAATCGAAGCCGAGGTTGTTGCAAGAGATCGGAGTAGGGCAAGCCGTCGCAGTGGTACTCGTTGACTCCTCGGTCGTGGAAGCCGACGACGTAGTCTCTATGGTGGTAGTCGTGGTAGTGGCTCGTTCCGATGTCGAGGCCGTAGAGGTGGACACCTCAGTGGTCGAAGAGGCCTCAGATGTGGAAGAGATCTCAGTTGACGAGGTCAGCTCTGTTGTGGTGTCGACAGAGGAGATCACGGTCGAAGACGCAGACTCGGTTGAAGAAGTCACCGCAGTCTCAGTGGACTGAGTAGTGGATGGTCGGCAAGGTCCAGCCTGAACTGCAGTCAGACTGGCACAGGCCAGGGCAGCAATGAAGCTCTTGGCGTTAACCATCATGAAGGTAATGAACGAAAGACAAAAGTTGGACTAAACGAAGGAATGGCGTTGTCGGACGAAGAAAACGGGAACATTAGCTCCCGCCTTGGAGCTCCTATTTATTAAGGCACAACTCATCGGGAGCCCGTTAGGTTCGATTCAATAGCCTTTCAATAGCTCTGGTTGAGTGGAGTTGCAATAAGATCTTCGCATGAGACTATCGATCTGGCCCGCTTCTAACCCCAGCTCTCAGCTCATGTTCCTGGGCTGGTGCAGCATTAGCGGCCAAGCACTTATCCACAAGAAGACGTCGCTGACTGCTCACCGTTTACCCTAATTTCCGCCTTCGCGCTTGATGAACCTTGCCACCAACCAATGTTGTTGATCTCAATAACGAATGCAAAGCTAGCCCTAGCAGCTCTGCTCCTCAAAAGACGAACAGAGCCGTTGAGTAAGGCGTAGACGCGCGCTAGAACGCCCACAGACAGCGTAGATCTGGGGGACCCTGCCGCTTGCAGTCAATGGCAATAGGGAGAAACAAAGATGGGTACTGACATGCTCATGCGATGCTATATAAAGCTTAGCTGAAGGTGAGAGTCTTGTCTGAGGTTGATGCTAAGAATCACGACCCATCGAGACATCATTGCATGCATTCTCACTATATTACTAAGGTCATTATGACCAGAAATTGAAGCATAACCTTCCTATCATCGGAAAAAATACTTGAAAGCATTGGTGTTGCACCTCCACTTGACGAAGAGGGTTTACATGTATCGAGATTATACAAGTGGCACCGCCTTTCCATCAACGACTTTTCTAGCAACATTCCTCCCAAGACCTGATCACCAACTTAGTACGTCTGATATGCGGACTCGCCGCCCAACAACCACACCCAATCCAGCGGGAATCCTTGATTAGAACCATCCATTTCTGGTATCCCCCATCGCGATTGAGGCATGTCGTCGAAGCTTTCTCCTCCCATGGGCTGCATCTCTGGCAATTCTGTCAACCCTGATAGCCCGGTCGCAGTCGGATTGCTCCCAGACGCTTGGTTAATCGAGTGGCTAACATCCATTGCGTCAAGGCGAGGAGATGGCATAGCTGATATAATAGCTGTCTCTTCGCCTGCTTTGTACTCCAATAACGCCTCATCCCGGGCCATATTAGCGCTTGATGAAGCACCCCGTCGTAAACGTTCGACTTTGGCCCAACGAAAATCGCGAAAGTCATACTCTGCGGCATCCTGTCCGACGAGTTGATGTTCACTGCAGCTATTAGTAGTTGACCAGAATGTGATACTCAGTACCATAGACTAACTCTCTAAAGGCAGCCAAGTCGTTGTTGGTGAGAAGATGCATGCAGTCGCAATGCAAGAGCCTATGAATTGCTTCAACATACTTGACGCAGTTAGCCTCAACCCGTCAAGCCTAGATTCACACTAACCAACTGCCTGACAAATTCTGATCGGCTTGCAATCTCTCGAATGGCAGTGAGAAGATGGGGAATGGCCTCTACCAATTCGGGCGCTTTAGGATCAGTAAAGGGATCGACTTCAGCCAAGCGACGCGGCTCAAAGAGAAGGACTGTGTAGCCGAGGTCAATACGATGACAAGTTAATCATAGCTGAAGTAGAAACTCACTCTCTAAAGCCACATATGACTGCACCCCTATCTGAGGATCAAACTTGATTCCTGCTTTAAGCCCTTCTGAAACCAGCCCAGCGATCGGCAGAGCATGCGAGATCCTATTCTGCCGCACTTGAGGTATAAGATCCATCTTGGCGGGATCTCGTTGATAAATCATCAAGCCAGCTCGACCCAAAATGATGAACAAGTTGTGACGCATGACGTGTAAGAGTAGAAACGTGATAAGCCTATCACGGTGTACAAACATGTTGTCACTATTGAAGTGAAATCGTTTTGGCAAGGCAGCAATGAGCTCTTCGATATCAATCCGAAGGGTATCCAACTCGGCCGATAGTTGCTCAGCGGTTTGTTCTTTATGTGAGGCACGAAAAGCAAAGTGCAATGCTCTTCGACGTGTAGCTGCCGTGCGTAAAAGATATGCCGACATATCAAGAGGTGCTCGTTCAAGATTATCAGGGAGGATTCCTTGAGGGTTTGCAGAGTTATCAAGTGGTTCAGTCACAACATTTTCGTTGCCCAAGAATCTCTCCTGCTCACAAGGAAGCTGAAGCCGATAGGTCTTTTCATCGACAACGTGAAAACCGTACCGACCGCCATCGATGATGCTGTCTAAGAAGAAGGTAGACCAAGCTACGCGACGAAGAGCCTCGCCAGATAGAAGTGGCGACAATCGCGCATTTAAGGCTAGATTGGGTGTATAGGTTCGATCAAAGGTCTGTAAAGACATCATCTGCATCATTCTAGGAAGGTCAGCACTCTAGGATAAGTTCCAGCTGTGATTATTACCTTGCGCAGGCAGATCCCAGTAGCCAAGCAGATGTAAAGTTGCCTCTGTTTAAATCATAGTGCTGGGCCAGCAAAAGACTCTACTACAACGTCAGTATATCCTTGGCCTTTAGCAGAAGAGACCCATAGTGCTTGCCATGAGTTGGATAACACCAAAACCCTGATATATAGCAGGGAGAAGAGATTTGATAGCCGCATCTGCCCAAGCATCCGCCTTGGCGAGGTTTTCGGAGCTTATTTCTCCAGCAAACCTGATACAACTAAGTAATTATCGGGTGACAGCAATAGGGCGTGACTCTGAGACTCACCGCATTGCGCTTGCTATCATAAGAAGGGTCAATTCACGAGGAGCATTGCCTTTCGCTAACAGGCGTTTGAAGTGAAGCTGGTGGATGAACTCAAAGTAACCAAACTCTAAGGTGACTCAGTTTCAGCTGCTAATAAGAAGGCATTCTCGGGTAAACTGACGATGTACTGATGAAAAGTAGAGTTGGACCAAGTCTTGCAGCTCTTTACCTGTTGGCAGCTCACCCCCGGGGGCTGTTAACTCCGAGGGTGTATGGGCGTCAGACTCAACTATTTCACTTTGGTTCGGTGATTCTAGAGTCTGGTGATCTATTGCGTCAATGCTTTGTTGGGATCGTATGCAGTCGATAGCCATGGCCTTGCATCTCTCACATGCATCTTGCACGTTACCAACGCACTTGAGCTATGGATATTATCAGTCACTATCTTAATGCCTCATATAAGACTATGGAAACGCACCTTTTTGTCTCTGCAAGCCTCACAGGCTGTCGCATTGGGCCTTCTCTTGGTTCTCTGTCTTTGGGTTTCCGTGCTCGACCAGTCGCATGTTCTGTTTCCCTTGAGGCATTGAGTGCAGATTGGTTTTTTCTCATCACATTTAACCTACAGCATCTATAGTTATAACTTCAAGTTTGGACAATTGACGTCTAACCGATCATACCTTTCTATGCCGGCAAGTCCGACATCCCGTTCGTGTCCGATGGATCAAGGACCTGGGCGTTGGCGATGAGGTATTAAGAGAAGGCGCAGCATCCATGGCATTGGCTCATCGGGTATAAAGTGACTATAAACAATATGAAAGGATCAATGCCATGCCATGGGCTAAAAATGGGGGGAGAGGGAAGATGAAGAATGAGGAATGAGATTCTACGCTGGCGACTAGACCCGGTTGTCGGACGGCAACCGGAACATGGTCCAATCACAATCTAGTATGATCCGGAAGCAAAAGAGCATGACTAATGATTGCCGGCTATAGGGAACAGTCTTCCAGTTCACAAAACCCCTGAGACTGGCACAGGGGGCATTACGGATGTTACGGTAATTGAGTGAGTGAGAATATAATTTGGTTCAAGAAATGTGCAATTTTGGACTACTGAACTTATGCTATCCTAAACCACAATCTCCATTACTACGCCCAACTTAGCATCAACCTTGACTTGATGGAAATATACATTTAAGCTGCTACGCGGGCACTCTGGTTGTTGTCATCATGATGAGCCGAAACAGATAACTCGGCATCCTTCTCTCCTTCAAGTTGTCCAATACGACGCTCAGGGTCAGAGAAATGAACGTTTTGTGAGCGGAAAGGGTTGAAAGGTGTCTCAAAAATGGCATCAATCTCCTCAAGTGCGCGTCCCTATTCGAAAGACATTATTAGCAGCAAATTCAAGTGGCGACATGAAGCCAACTTACCTTGGTTTCTGGGAGAAAGAAAAAGGTATAGAAAAGAGCCACTCCGGAGACACTGCCAAAGACCCAACCGACACCAAAGTGAAGATCCCTGATGAGGTATGGAATCACAAAGTTTGTGACGAATGCCCAAATGACATTCCATGATGCACCCAAAGATTGCGTCTTTTCGCGGAGAGACGAGGTGGGAATTTCGCCACCGAGAAGGTAGGGGATAGAGGCACTGCCCATCTAAGAGTCGTAGTCAGTATCACAAGCTACCTAACCTCATGCTACATTCGTGACTCACATTGTACCAAACGGCAAAGAGCATAAAAGCGGCCACGATGGTGTTCTTCTCGGTAGGAGTCTTATCGGCCTTTCCGCCAAGACCGGCCAACAGGAACAACCAAAAGGACTGGAAAATGTAGCTGGTCATGAGGGTGTATCGGCGGCTTCAAATATGATCAGCAAGAGAAGTCAACAAGCCATCTAAACAACAACTTACCCAAGATTGTCAACCAGGTACATGGCTGGAATGACTGAGAGGAGGCCAAGAACGCTGGTAACGATGGGATAGGTAAAGGCCTTGTCCGCGTAGCCGTTCTCTTTGTAGAAGACAGTCTGGTAGGTTGATGTAAAGGCTTGGCCAGTGGTCTATATCTCTTTAGCCCTGACCAGTTAAAGAACCATGGCACCATACTAACCTGTTGGAAAAAGTAGAATGCAAAGACAATCAAGGTGCGACGAAGGTTGGTCCCACGCACAAGGTCAAGCCATGGGCCCTTGTGCACCTGCTCTCTCAAGGCTTCTTTGATGGCCACAATCTCTTCATCGCATCGTCCCTCGTCGGCGTCGGCTTTGCTTCGGAGGCGCTGTAGAGAGATGACGGCGTCAGACTCACGGTCCTTGGAGAGGAGCCATCGCGGAGAGTCAGGAATAAAGAAGACAAAGGCGATGAGAACTGCATTCACTGGTTAGTCGATGCAACATAAGTTACAGACAAAACTTCGGTCACTCACGAGTGGGAAAGATGAACTGAAGGCCAGTAACGGTTTTCCATCCAACACCATTGGTGCTAGTCGAGTAAGCCTTGTTGGCACCCGTCGCAATAAGAGTACCAGCGTTGAGGAAAAGCTGGAGAGAAATGACAACCAAGCCGCGGAAAGGGGCGGGGACAATTTCGGCCTGATAAGTTCTGTTGCACAAGTCAGTCAGATTTACATCTCAGAACTGAATAGATCAAGACTCACGTCACATCCACCTCAACGAGACCGACCGAGATATAGACAATGACACGTCCGATGAGGAACTGCGCAAAGCGCCCGGAGCCGGCCCCAGTGTCAGAAGCGGTGATCTCCACTAGGTAGAGTAATGTCAGTAAGTCGGTAATAAAAGCAATTGGCCGTTTGGAACTCACGAATGACACCAATGAACGAAATGATAGAGAGGATAACAAAGACCATACGGTGGCCATATCGTTCGATAGCTGGACCAGCGACGAGGCATCCCAGGAATTTACCGACAAAGGGAATAGAGGACATGATGGAGGTATGGGCAGAATCGAATGCATATTTGCCCGTCTCGGCATTGTATTTGCCGAATTGATTGATGAAGCCCTGTCGCGTGTCAGTCATCTCAATATTGCTTCATCAATTCGCATATATACTTACAGGATTAGCAAGAATACCACCGAACGATCCGGTGTCGAAACCAAAGAGCATGTCTCCTACGAGGAGACAGAAGCAAGAAAATATGAGCAAGGGGGAGACGGAGGACCATGCTGATCGTTGGCTCGCCATTGCGACGGTGTTGACCCAAGGTCAGGGGCAGTGCAGTAAACAAATGTTGTCAAGTTGTGAACGGTCACCAATTGTCCAAGTTGCTAACAATCTTGTCAAGAACGTGCAACTGTCTTGATGAAGAACAGATGTTGGAACAAGGTTCACCTGTGGACGATGACTCGTTTTTGTAGATCCAACCCCAGCCTCTAATTCAATTAGACTCGTGAACAGTCTGCTGGGTTCTGGGGGTAACATGGCTCGAGATCCCCGCAATCTGGGGAAGCGAAGGGGCGGTTCCGAGCGAGATTGTCAGTGTTCCGAGCGAGTGTGGAGTTTTTATTCCGAGCGAGGTTAAGATTTCTATGGTCACAAGGTCCTAGAACCACGGCTCCGCTCCGAGCGAGGTTACCCACTATAGTAAAGTGCTTCCGAGCGAGGGAGCGTGGTTTTATTTGACGCCTTAAGCTCTCCTGTTGCCTCGGTCACGAAAGCAACACAAGTTCATATAATTAATCGTGTTCCCGTCAATTCCAATTGGGCTCGAGATCATTTCTGCCAAGATAAACCCATCAAGCTCCATCATCGCCAACATAATGGGTAGCGCCCCTGAAACGACGCCCAAGCGTCCCAACTTTCTGTTCATCCTCGCCGACGACCTTGTCAGTCCATTTGCCACTTGTTTCCACTATAGTTGGACCAGGAGCTCAGCTGACCATTACCTCTAGGGTTTCTCCGACATTGGTTGCTATGGCGCCGAGATCCAGACTCCTAATATCGATCGATTGGCCTCCGAGGGTATACGTATGCTGAACCACCATGCCGCCGCAGCCTGCTCGCCCACACGGGCCATGCTCCTCAGCGGAACCGACGCCCACCTCGGTGGCCTGGGAGTCTTGATCGAGTACAAGAGGAGTGAAAGCGGAGCTAAGCGCTTTAGCGGAAAGGCTGGTTACGAGGGCTACCTCAACAACGATGTTGCGACAATACCAGAGGTTCTACAAGACAATGGCTACTTTACTGCCATGTCAGGCAAGGTCAGTGGTTTTAGTGAGTTCTGCATCAGATCCAGGCTCATTGAATCTTTAGTGGCATCTTGGCCTCCGTGCTTCCCAAGGACCATGGGAACGTGGCTTCCAGAAGGCGTTTGCCATGTTGCCCGGGTGCTGTAACCACTACGGCTGGGAGCCGGTTCAGGAGAGATTCCCAGTCGGCGGTCGCCCAGTTCATGCGGAGAAGGGAAAGAAGGTGGACATGTGAGTTTCGATACGCCTTGTAAGCATATACGTGTTTATGACTGACAATAGTTCTTACTCAGGACACCTAACAAGACCGAAGACCCGAACGGATTCTACTCGACCGACTTCTATACAAACCGACTGATCCAATACCTTCAAAACCGATCCGATGACGATAAATCGAAACCCTTCTTCAGTTTCCTTCCATATACAGCACCTCATTGGCCTTTGCAGTGCTCCAAGGCACAAAGAGACAAGTGAGTGATCTCCCAAACTTCTCGAAGCAATATTGACCCCCTCAGATACAAGGGAATGTATGATGACGGTCCATATGCTCTACGGGATCGCCGACTAAAGAAGCTCGTCGAGTTGGGCATCATTGACGAATCAGTGGTACCGCACAAAGTCGAGACCGAGACGATGGGTGTTGGAGAGTGGGATGAGCTCACACCAGAGGAAAAGAAACTATCCAGTCGAGCTATGGAGGCATACGCCGGCATGGTGGACTCGATCGACGTCAATGTCGGAAAGGTGATCGAGTATCTAAAGGAAACGGGAGAGTACGACAACACATTTATTGTGTTTATGAGCGACAATGGAGCTGAAGGTGCCGCGTAAGTACCAGTGGCCCCTGAGTTGGACTTGAACTAACCATTTGTCTCTTCCCAATAATAGCATGGAAGCTGTTCGTAAGTAGCATCACTTCGTCAGGTAGACACCCCCACTAACTATTATTCTAGCCGTGATGGGAGATAATATCACCCGCGCTATTCACCAATATTACGATAACTCGTACGACAACATTGGATCATGGAACTCCTTCACATGGTAAGACTATCGTACATGCCATAAGAACATCGATTAACCATATTTTACTCAGGCTCGGTCCTCTTTGGGCTCAGGCATCAACAGCACCATCGAGACTGTTCAAGTGCTTCCCCTCACAAGGTGGCATCCTCGTCCCTTGCGTCGTCAAACCGCCCGCGAATACATTCCTACCCTCATTCTCTCCAGGCTCATTCAACCGCTCCTTTTCGACTGTCATGGACTTTGCACCTACATTCCTCGAGTTAGCTGGAGTGACCCTCCCTCCAGCCTCTGAGAAGACCGTGTCTACAGAGTTAGGGAAAGGCTCCGCCACCGCCACTCGTAGCATGACCACCTTCAGGGGTAAGGATGTGCACGCTATGCGAGGGAAGTCCTGGATACCGCATTTCGGCCGAGGAAAGAACGTCGAGGATGATGAGGTTTGGGCAATTCATTCATCTTCCGAACCCGTGGGATGGGAGCTGTTTGCGCGTGGTGCACTACGAAAAGGAGATTGGAAGATTGTGCACTTTGACAAGACAGAAGGTGGTGCAGGAGAGGGCGATGAGGGCTGGGAACTGTTCAATGTTGCTCAAGATCCAGGAGAGACAACAGATCTGGCTAAGACTGAGCCAGAGAAGTTAAAGGAACTCCTGGCGCACTGGGACGAGTATGTTGTTGAGTGTGGAATTGTGTGGGGAGAAGTGGCTTCATCTTCGGGTGTCAGCAAAGATGAGGCCCCGCAGCTATGGGAGGATGAGGTAGAGCTGCAGAAGGCATGGATGGGTGCTAGAGGAGGTGATTGTCCAGTTGACTGCAAATAAGATGCAGGACTATAGAAAGTAGAGGGTCAAAAAATGAGACAAGTATAAGTTCATTAGTATTTTCATCTCTCTTCTTGCGTAGATACAGGCTCTTGACTAGAATCTTGTGTATCCCTAACCTTCAGAATGGAAGAAAGTCCCAGTTTTCTGATTCTAACATACCAGTAAGTTCTTGTACAAAGGCTGAAATAGGAGTTCTGACCTTAATATAACGCCCCTGACATTTTCTCCAAACTTCTTCAGGATCTGGAGACACTCACAGCTGGGGAAAAGGTCTGTCTCATTGCGGACACGACTGCTCTTGTACGAGCTGGTCAAACAAGCATGGTTGAGCTCCTCCAGTTACTATCATCTTTTCTATCAGAGACCAATTACTTGTTAGTAGACATATCATTCACCCCGTCCAAACCAGACTGACCATCTTAGCGTGTGGTTACAAGTTTCCAAGGCTCTTGATGTCCTCAAATCGAGTTTCTCGGACAATCTCACAGATGAGCTTTCGAGGTTCACAAAATGGCTGGTACAGGATATAACTCCAACTATCGGATGGGAAATAGTGCCGGGCGAAAACCACAATGAGGCGAAGAAGAGAGCCCTTATAATCAAGATGGCAGGTTTGGCGGGAGACAAGGAGTAAGTTGGACTCGTTCAAGACATCAATTGCTAACATTGGAACAGCACGATCAGCAAGGCACTGCAGAAGTTCGAAGAATATCCTGCCAACGGGCTCCGTAGCAGCCTTGTCCCGGTTGTGCTCTCCATCGCGAGTGTTCATGGAGGCTCAGTCGCCTACCAGAGGTTAAAGTCCCTCTACCTACAGCCTCCTCTCACATCGATCGGCCACAGTGAGACTTACTTGCGAGCCCTGGCAACGTGCCCCCTGCCAGAAACATTTGATGGTTACCTTGAATTTCTTCTCACCACCAAAGTTCAGGTCTTGGATTTGCACATCTCGGCTAGCGCGATCTCTGCGCAGCCATCAGCCCGGAAGGCGTTTTGGGACTGGCTGCGAGAGAATTGGGCAGAGATCTTGCTCAAATTTGATGGAGCCTGGCCGAGCCTCGACAAATTCTTGAGACAAGGCCTTGGCGAGCTCTCTGGCAGTAGCTCGGAGGGTGAGGTGCGCGACTTCTTCTCGGATAAAGACTGCGAGACGATTGGCTTTGGGAGAGGCATGAATGTGGTGATGGAGCGAATTCGGGTGAATGCTAGGTTCAGGGAACGAGAAGAGGGGGCACTTCGACACTGGTTAGGGGACGGACCAGGGGTGCCAGCTCGCTTGAGAGTCCTTTGCTCGGCAAGAATTGACAAGTTCTAGTTCTATAGCCCCGTTCAAACGTGTCCGGCATCGGAGATGGACAGTTGATCTTGAACGAGAGAGACTCAAGTTTAATTAACAGTCAGTTCTCTTCAACAGATCTAGCATCATTCCACAATTCATTATATCCCAAAATTTGTTCGTTCAACCATCCAAGCAAACATGACCAACTCCGATATCACGACTGTTATCAGCGATGAGCTGGCCCCCGCGCTGGGTCCTTACGTGGGTCTCAAACGCGTCGCGTCCAACATTATGATGCTAACCCGATCTGGAGTCCCACGCGGTCAAGGCTGGTGGCTTCGCGTTCTTGTCCGGCAACATTCCCTGTTGACGCGACTGGCCAGGTCGTTCCGGGTGGGGCCACTGAGCAGACCGAGCAGGTGTGTCAGAATATGATGTCAGTTCTAAAGGCTGTTGGGACCGAGGTTGGTCATGTTGTCAAGGTCAATGTAGGGAGTTTTAATGATGTTTGCATCGGAAAGGTTGCTAACTTCAGATAGATCTTTCTTGCTGATATGGAAGACTTTGGGGCCGTGAATGAAGTTTATGCCAAGTACTTTGTGCATAAACCAACTAGAAGTTGTGTTGCTGTGAAAGAATTGCCCAAGAAAGTGTTGGTGGAGGTTAAGTATATTACAGCTCTATGATGATATATAGAGAAAACGGCGACAAACCACGATAAGACTTACTCCTAAATTGCAGAAATTATTCAAGATAGTCTTACGATGGGTCCCTACACATCCACTACTTTCTAATTCCTCTATTCTCTCTGTTATCTGTTGTTTCGAGTTGCCAAATGTCAGCTCTAGGGTAAAAAGGGGTGATGGAGAATGTCACACAATCCCCTAGCCTTATCTTATCTCGTCGGCAAGACTTTCACCTGGACCCCCAGGCTTAGCTTAGCTTGTCTTGGCCCCATCGGCTCCTCTTGCCTCTGTCGTCATTACCCCTGGCTCGTCACTTCAACCCCTTGCTCCATATCTCGATAGCCAACGCACCCATTATTCTACCATGTTTTGCTCGCCAACACTTGTCGTCCATGGCTAGCGCAGCCAGAAACTCCTCACGCCGGCCCCGCCGTCGCACGCTCCTCAGGTGCCTCACATGCCGACCTAGCAAGGTGAGGTGCTCACTTGAGCAGCCAGAGTGCCATAACTGCACCAGACTGTCTATTCATTGTGCCGGATACGGCGGTAAACTCAAATGATTAAACTACGAATGCCGAGATGGAAAGCAGGTCCGTCTGAAGGATGCAGATAGTGTGGATAGTGAGAGGGGGGCAGGGAGGAGAGAAATCTATAGTTCTATGTGAGGTATCGGCCGACACTCTGGTTCTGACGTTCAAGCTGACACTACATAGTGCTCCCGCCGTGGTATTTGAGCGGTTACCCAGCGGCACTGAGGCCATCGATGCCATAGACGGAGTGTTGCTGTACTTTGGAATCGATAAACCGGGTGCAGTGATCGCGGTAAGCTTGTGTGAGTTGTGTCATGATCTAATAACTAAGATGATGCATGTAGGATGAGATTGGCGGTATGAATGGCCTGCGACCCTTGCTGACATCGATACACTATGATGTTCCTACAATTGACGGCGACTAAATGGGCCGTGCATACCCACGCATCTATCACAGCACTACCTATGGTAAGTTGTTCGCCCTTGTTGGGATACTCACTAATCTTCATTACGTAGTCAATGGACTCTCTATTGTCCCCTGTGCACAAGTAGATGGTATGGGCAACACTGTGGCCGTGTCCAAGTGTGAAGACCCGATACGGTTGGAAAAGCTGCAATGTAAGGCTGTTCTTGAGCTTGGCCTCCTGAGCTATAGCTCAGGAGGCCAAGCTCA
>JABCKE020000215.1:0-10365 GCA_013186425.2 Fusarium sp. NRRL 62610
GCCATTATGCAAAATATGTGGTGCAAAATGCAGAGCATCAAAGAAGCCATCAAGGATATTCAGGCAAAGCTGTCCGGTGAAGTATCATCACACGAGGGTCAAGCCGACAAGGAACCTCACGAGGCTGGCATTCTGGAACAAGGACCACCAATCGCAATGTCTCCCACTGAGATGATGTTGTCGGCCGCTACTACCATTCCACCTTTGATGGAAGCTTTTGAGAGTTTTGAAGCTTTGGAGGAATCTGAGGGACTTAATTTTGCAAATTTTCCAGAACTTGGTCAATTCTTGCAAGAGTATGAGAACTTTTACTTTTGATAGCGAGCATCGCAGCTTGGCACTTAATTGCATACCCCGTACATACCCTCAATAATACGGTATTCTTATTAAAGTTCATCCATTATGCGCTTAATAGTAGTAGCAAAAAATTCCCTCTCTCAACATGCAACTAAGACTAAGATGTATGCACTTAATGAGGCATTGAGTGCCGTGGAACGCATTGTCCAATCACAACAAGGTCAATTTCTTTCTTGTCAACAATCATGCCACACAAGTCTTCATCATGTTCACCAGGCCACGCTTGCCGCGAGGCAATACCCTTTGCCAATGCCAATTCAAATTCCCAAGTGTTCTAGCTTGGCCTCGATTCAAGACAACAACAACCAAAGGTCCTAAACGCTTGCCGAAACGTCGGAGAGAGACCGACGAACCGGCCATTCTGGCATGGCTTCTGGGATATAGTGATCAGGCCCAGCAGCCATCGGGAGCTCCATGGCCTGATCTGCCTAAGCTGGTATCGAAAAAGGCCAACGCCACAATCAGACGTGTTCGGTTTGTGAGCATCGACATTGACGGCCTGCATCAAGACAAGGCAGGCATCCGCCAGTTTGACTTTGGCGTATCGGTCCTTGACACGGTAATGATTCATAGGCAGCTTAAGCGGCCACTGAATCCCAAGATAAACCTGGCGACCCAGCTTATCAAGTCCAGCCATTACCTAGTCGAGGACGCCGCATACGGTGCTGGGAGACGGACAAGATTCGCTTTTGGAAGCTGCAGGGTGTCGTCTTTGACAAGACTGAAACAAAGGCTCAAGAAGGATACAAAAAACCACAATGTAGTCCTTATCATGCATGGGGCTGCAACCGAGGTCTCAGTCATGAAGCGCTTATGCATCGAGCTGAATCCCGTCTTTACCATCGACACTACCACGGCTGTGCAACATCTATTCAGAAAAAGGAATTTAAGCTGGCTTCTCAAGGAATACAAAATTCCACATGAGACGACGAGGCTTCACTATGCCGGGAATGACGCCCACTACATCCTACGGGTGCTTCTCATGATCGCCGCACGCCACGCCAAGACCAAGCCGAGCGGGAGGGAGCCACCAGACTGGGTACCGATTTTTGAAGCAGTTGCTCGATCTCCCAAGCCAGAAATCGAAGCATTGCGGAAAGTCGGACCGTTGCGGATAACTCCAGGAAACAAGGAGAGGAAACAGATGGAACGGAGGAGAGAAATACTAGAGAGGATAGAAAAAAGGATAGGGGAACCCTCAGGAATCAAAAGGGACGGAGAAATGATGGAGCTGAAGGGGTGCCGGCAGAGATTCCCCAACTGTGACGCCATGAGCCCTTCCTGGGCTGACCGGTACACTATAAGCCAATATGGCATGTTGCCTTGACGTTGAGGGTTCTGGTCTTGTCAAGTTGCATGGACGTTGGGGGTTTGTGGTAGTTGACGGGGTTGATCACTTGAGAAGGATTTGTTTCTGTATGAGTAGATGTACAATCGTTACAAGCTTACATGGTACAATCGTGAAACTGATACACAAAATGAGCCTCATCAGTTAGTTCCGGGCTTCCAGAAGAGGCAACAATCACCTGATGCCATGTTGGAAACGAAAGGGGAATAGAGCTGACGCCTGGTTTGGCTGGAAGAAGTTGTACGACTTGCAATAGAGGTTAGTAGAGTGCCGCCGGTGCCGTTTCGTGCAACATCTTTCGCATGTGTGATGACAGGCTAGATAAGCTGGCACACCTTGGAAACCTCCGCCTTTCTGTGGTGTACCATCGTGGTGCCCGACGCAAGGGAGCTGACGGTAGGTAAGCGGCGTCCGCATCAAGAAGGTGTGCTAGAGGATGAAAGTGACATTATAGGACTGTTGGAAAGGACTGTCAAGAAGCGGCTGAAAAGAAAGCAGCAGCTGAAAGAGAGTTGGCCATTAGTCTCGGCAGATGAAATTAAGGCCTGATGCTTGAGACAGTTGAAGCCACAGCCCTTGATCACGCATCATTGACCCACGGGGAGATACACGAAAGATCCTATTTGACAATAGACAGATAGGACTCAGCAAATTGCTTCTTCGAGAGGAGCATGCTACGTCGTCGAGTGTGACCTGTCTCATCGACTGCGGGGAAACGTATCGATAGACAACGCCACAGTGTTCAGCTGCATATTGTACTACCCAGCGGAGGTCACCCACCACTATCATTTGATGGCTGAGACCGACGGGGTTCTCGATCGCTGATTATCCTATGATTCTCGACGTAGACTGAGACAGCATCTTGACCGGTTTTTCAGCCAGGCAGCCACGATGCTTACGGGCTGTGATTCTGGACTTTGAACAGGTGATCTGTTATGTGATATTACGATGGCCAAGATATAACTTCCCGTATCTTGACGGAGAGTTGGATTCGTTATCTTAGATAAATAGGTCGACTTCCCGGAGAGAAAAAGTTTACAATGACAAGCTCGACAAACCCACCAGAAGACCTCATCAAAATCATTTGCCCCAAACCACTCATTCCAACCATGGCCTCTTACGGACCCATCTGCTTCACCAAGATTATTGGTGTTCACGATGAGGATGACATTCCTCCCAAGGAGAGTGTCGCCAATGCAGTCTCTGAGAATCCTCGCAATGGATCACTCACCTTGCCTCCAGCGCCAACTGCACCTGGCGGACCTCTTGGTCTTGCCATGGTGACTAGGAAGTTCTGGTTGGCTGGTCGTGAGTTGAAGATTGGTTTCCAAGGAGGCTCTACTTGGCAAAAGGTTTGTCCATCATGCACACAATGTTAAACTTCAAGTTGCTAACACCCTTCTAGGACAAAGTCAAGAAGTATGCCCCAGAGTGGTGTCAGTACGCCAACATCAAGTTCACCTTTGTCAACTCAGGCGAAGTCGACATCCTCATCTCCTTCCGTCCCAACGGAGGTTCCTGGTCCTATCTAGGAACAGACAGTTCCTGGTTCAGCTCTCAGAACCGTCCATCCATGAACCTCGGCTGGATCAACGACCGCACCCCCGAGGATGAGATCAAGGGTGTCATTCTCCACGAGTTTGGCCACGCCATCGGTGCCATCCACGAGCATGAGAGTCCTTATGCCAACATTCCTTGGAACAAGGAGCAGGTCTACAAGGACCTTGGTGGGCCTCCTAATAACTGGGACAAGGCCACTGTTGACAACAACATGTTCACTCTCTACTCGCTTGATGAGACTCAGGCTAGCGACTTTGACCCTGACAGTGTCATGCTGTACTACTTCCCTGCTAGCTGGACTACGAATGGCAAGGGTACCAAGCAGAACAACTCCTTGTCTGCGACCGACAAGGCGTACGCCAAGTTTTCGTACCCTGCTGATGCCTTTGACGCTGGGCAATTCAACACCATGGAGGTCCGCCCTTGGGACAAGCCTCAGGCAAACAACGACAAGGTCATCTACTACCAGAAGAAGTATGATGCTGTGCCTGAGATCCCACTTGGCATCACGTCTCTTGACATCAGCAAGGATGCCAACATTCGCATCAGAGCTCTCGCCAATGACCCAACCACTGAGAAGTTCAAGGCTTCTCTCCAGAGTTGGTCCGACACCACACTCTACTCAGCCTCCATGACTTTCTTGGAGAAGAGCTCTCGCTTCAACTACATGCAAACGGGTGTCTACAACACTTCAGAGACCCGTCCCTGGAACCAGCCCCAGCTAACCCAATCCAAGCGCATCAACTTCAAGACGCCCTTCAAGAGTCCCCCCAAGGTCATCACCTGGCTTCAATCCCTCGACATGGACAAGAAGAAGAACTGGCGCATCAAGGTGTATCCCACCGACATTGACGCCAAAGGCTTCACCATCCACGCCGACACATGGTCCGACTCGATCCTCTACAGCGCTGGCGTAACTTGGCTCGCCTACCCATCCGACCAGCAGGGTGTCGCGAGCGGCAAGTTCAACACGCAGGAAGTGCGGCCCTGGAACAAGCCTCAGCATGAAAACTCGGGTGTTTTCAACTTTCAGCAGGCCTTCTCCAAGGCTCCCAAGATCATCATGGCGATTGACTCGCTGGATTATGATCACGGCAAGAATCTGCGTGTGAGACTGAGCACTTCTTCGGTTACTAACACGGGTATTACTTGGCATTTGCAGAGTTGGTGGGATAGTGTCATGTACAGCGCTGGTGCTTCGTTCTTTGCTTGGACTTGATCTGACAGAGTGAGATGTGAGAGGTAGGGAGTCTTGACGATGAGATAGTTGCTGCACATCAAATTGAACCCAGGCAGTTGAACAACTAAACATGTGCGGTGCAAGTCAATGTGATATCACTATTCAAGGCAACAATGAAAGCTATCTTCCTCAACCACGCTAGTTTTGGCAAGTGAACTCGCAATAAGACTAAAGTTGTCTATCCGCAGTAGTACCCATACTTCGACTTCCTCTCGACGACTTTGATGAAGGTCTCGGCTATGATCCTCACAACCCGTTCAGTTGGATGCAAATCATCGTACCTATCACAAGTCAGATCATCAACCAGCGGACAAAGACGTGTGTTCACCTACCAGAAGAAACTTGATAGTGGGTTCGAAGAGTCAACACAATCCTCGGGTGTTGCACTCTCACCCGGACAAGAGTGATATACTCCAGTAGCGTTGGCAGGGTAGCTCAAGTAAGCACCCGGGTCTTCCAAGATATCCTTCAACAGCGCATTGACATCAAAGACAGTAAGAGATACCCCGGGCCAACGCTTCTTGATGGTATGCTCCAGTAATCCACCTTGCTCGATCATTGTGTTGACGCTAGTCGCATACTGACGGAGCTTAGAGTTGTACTGCGTAACATTGTACTCGGCTTTGCCGGGCCAGTACTGACTGTGTTGCCGTCCACCAAGTCCAGAAGGGGAATAAACAGGCGCGTGTTCCAATGGAAGCATGTTGAGTACAACAAAGTGACGTCCTCCAGTCTTGTAGACTCCATCAAAGGAATTCCACATGCAGTCTACAATGTCAGGTAATGTAGCACCAGGAACCATGGAATCAGAGAGAAAGGCGCCCCAGCCGAGGTCATTCGCGCCGATCCAGAGGGCGTAGACAGTGTTGTCTGGCTTTCGGTTGGGAAACATGCCGTCAACGGCGAGGTCTTTTTGAAAGGCGGGAACCTGGTACTCAAGCACAGTCGGGACTGTCCAGTTATAACCTGCAAAGGATTTTGTAGCAATTTTGTATGAGCAGGTAGCTCCTCCGACACCGTAGTTGTAGTATTCAGCGCCACTGAGATTGGCTACGAGTCGTCCCCAGGCATAGCCACCGCTCAAGGTCTGGTTGTTGGGAGGGAATCTTGTTCCAGGTGGAGGAGCCTGACCATCGTTCTCCATGAAGTATAGGATTCGAGCTTCGTCTGTGAGACTGTCGCCGAATGTGACGAGGTTGGTCATGCTTCGCAGACCGCATTTGGCGCTGGTAGCTACGGCCACCGCGGCTGCGGCGGAAGCAACCAGAACTGGGCGCATGGAGATGGGTGTACCTGGAGAATCGCAGGAGATGGGCTACGAATAGGTGTGCTCTACCAGCAATGTCAGGATTGAAGCTGAGCGATTTTCGTTCTCTTGAGTCGAAAAGTTTGTGCAGGGTGAGACCTGCATGTCTCGGTTCAGCCTTGTCCTGCAGGGCTTGCCAGGGTCGTATCTGAGTGAGATAAGGTTCACGGAACTTGATTGCAAGAATATCCCATGCAAGATGGCAGAGTCGGAGAATAAGAAAAGCTCCGAGGTAGCTCAGACGCACGATGTGTAAATTTGTTTCTTCACAGGTCGATTCCGTGGTCTCCGGGCGCTGGCCGAAGCGGTCAGTTTCGGGGAGTGAGACTGAAGACGGCTGTTCTCAGGGTAACTAATTCTTTACGTGGCCTTGGTTTCACAAACATCGTAGGTAGTCAATAACAAATAACTACGGTGTTTCTCATTATCGATGGCTTGGTGTGCCGCCTGTGCGCGTTGCGTGGCTACCAATTACAACCCATCTATCATGAAGGTCAGATGCTCTCTATCAAGTCTCAACCCTGTTGTCTTCGCTTCAAATTGCAAATCAATCCCTCCTGTTGCACAAACCAAATATTCTTCGTACGCCATTCATGATCCGGACTAGGCAGTGACAACTCAAACCTCCTTAGGATCTCAGGAATGAGCTTGGCCATCTCCATGATGGCAATATGTCTTCCAATACACGTGCGCGATCCACCACCAAAGGCGAAGAAAGACTGTTCCATAATCTTCAACTGCTCTTCAGACGCGTCAATCCATCGCTCGGGTTCAAACTGGTCGGGGTTGGGGAAGACTTCGGGGTCGTGCTGTGTAACCCAGGCGTTTATTCCCACGATGGCTCCTTCGGGGATTGGCTTGCCGCAGATGACGGCACCGCCAGCGGGGACATGGCGTTCCAAGAGAAGACCGACAGAGGGGTGAATTCTAAGACCCTCCTTGAGAACAGCTTGCATGTAGGGCAGATTCTTCGTAGAATCTTTGAAAGAAATAGGCGAGCTGAGAAGTCCAGCAGCAGAAGCATCATCAATCTCCTTGACCAGCTTCTGCATCTTTGCCGGGTTTTTAAGAAGGTTATAAAACACAGCCCGGAGTGCAATGGCTGTTGTATCAGACCCAGCAAAGACGTTGGTGCTCAGGTGAACGACAATATCTCGCGTCGACATCTTTTCGGGGGTTGCAAGCTTGACGGCGAACCACTTGCTGAGCATATCTCCTTGCTTGTCGAGTGATTCAATGTTGAATTCGCCATCCTTCTTCAACTTGGAATCTTCATCGACATTGCCGATGACTGCATTCACGGCCTTGAGCGTGAAGGTGAGGACCTTGTTCCATCCTTCCATCGAGGGGAAGAGGATTGGGAGGAGGGGGTTGCCCATGAGGAAATTGTGCCACACTGGAACCTGACCGATCGAACTTGCATAGACCTGAAAAGGATTAGAAAGTTCTGGTGATATAGTGGTAAACTTACCAGCAAGTCTTCAATTGCTTGAATCATTCCATCGACATCTCCACCCTTCTCGAGAAAGCCCAGCTTCTTGGCAAACGTGATCTCACCGACAACGTCAAAGGTATAAAACTGAAGCCACTCTCCAAAGTCGACAGGAGTCGATGCATCAGCATATGCAGACAGCTTCTCGATCAGCAAGTTGGTGCAGGAGTCAACAGCAGGTTCGTTCGTCAACAGTGTCGTCAGACTGAAGGCGTTGGCAACCGGCTTCTTCAGCTCGCGATGGTAGTCTTCGTCTCGAGTTCCGAAAAGATTGACCTCGACCTTGCCCTTCCAAGTGATGGATTGAATAGGGTAAAACGCAGTCTGTAATTATTAGTATGTATATCAACACATGATCCCAGGGAGCCTAACCTTGGTGTAGCCAGACTTGAGACCATAGATCTTTTTGATCTCACGAGGGTCTGAGATAGAAACATGGTTCGGCCCAATGCGAACAAGTGATCCATGTTTCCGATGAAGGTTGATTGCCGTCTTGTGAGCTTGACCACTTCGGACGTCCAGGTAGCGCCAGAGCCCGGAGTATGCCGCTAATGTCGGCCCAGGAAGAGTTCTTAGCCCGCGACGGAACTTGTTCCTGATTGAGTGAAGGATGAATATAGAGACGGCAAACAAGGCAAGGTTCAAAGGAGTAAGGTGCTGGACAAAGGTCCGGAACATCACAGATGTGTTGGCCATGCTGGCACGTCTGATCTCCGCGGCCGCAAGGATAAGGACAGGTCTGTAATTGGACTGCGAGACTGCAAGTAGGAAACCTTATTGTATGAAAGAAGTAATATAGTAGACACACAAGAAATTCTTATTCCCGTTGAAGTCTTTCCCGGACTACATATAGTCTGAGGAGGACACGGGGAAGACCCCCGGTAATCCACAACACGGGGTGCATTAACCCAACGTGCGGAGTAACAACAGCCACAAGATGTCGGTAGATTTCTCTGAACAGGGATAATTACAATGCCATTGCAGCGATTCGCTCCCCAGAACCGATAGCGACGTCGGAAGCGGGTGGATCGACGTCGGGTTTCTCGAGATTTGACAGGGAAGATGGTTTCCGTGAGGGAGGGGTAACTGCACGAGTCGTTGAATGCATGAGGAGTTGTAACCCACTTGCATTAGAGCGTGTCAGGAAATAGCCACGTTTTTTGTATATTGACGGGAGCAAGTAGTCAGTTCTTGGCTTGAAGGGCCATTATGCTTTGGCTGTCAATTGCTGAATTGGCTTTGAACTCCTTCCTAATATAAACATTGCCAACAAACCGCCGATTTGACCATCGACAACATAACCCCCAACGCAGTCGCAATCAGCACCTGTCTAGGAAGTAAGCGCCTGGGCTATGTGATGGAGTACCTCATCATGCATACCTATCCACAATTTCGCGCGCAAGACGCGCCTCAGCACGGAGGAATGGAGCCTGGTTTCATTGTTTTTTGGTCCTACTCAGTCAAACCACAACTGACGTGAGGAATGTGTGTGAACCAACAGTTGAGTCTCCATTGACCCGAGACGCCGCCAACACTGCACAAAGAATTGATCTTGCTGTCGGATGTGTTGGCTGCTCGTCGACTTGATAGATCACCCCAAACCCGACAATTCGACGGAGGGATCGGTTCTTGACTCGTTCCACACCCGCGATGCCCCAGATGTTCCCCATGGGGACCCCATATCTTCGGGTGACAAGGGCCAGCCACTTTCTGTCTCTGTACGGTCAGGGATCGCCAAGGAAACTCCATCGAGGTCGTTAAGGTGGATGGATATCCGGCAAGCGGACAGCAGTGACTTCTACGACGTGCAGCACTGTGATAGGTTGGGACCAACTGGTCGGGCTCTTTTGCTACTGATTGAAAAGGCAAGTTCTGGTTTAGGGAGATCTTTCCCGTTAGTTACCCCGTCCCTAGCGATGGGCCCGTCGGAAAGTTGTTGACGAGGCTCCACCATCACTACTAGCGACAAGCCCATATGCAGTTTATGTTTACCAAAGACGGCTGGGAACATATCACAACGTAAGGAAGAACGCAGCTTGCTCTGAATTAGGTGAAGTAAAATCCGCTGACTGAGAGAACAAGTCTTTGTACATTGACCCAGATCCGTACCTGACATCTGATGCCGTCTTTAGTGTTAAGTGAAGCCTCGCTGCCAAGCTACAGGAGGTGTCGGAGGAGTTGGCAATCCAATGCAGTACCACAGTGAATGAAAACATTGACCCATGACTTTGCAATTATCACACCTAACGAGTCGGCTGAGGTGGGGGACAAGAACCCGCGATCTAGGCTCTCGAGAACATCTTCCCAGGCCGAAAGTGCGCTCCAGTGGAGCGCTTTCCTTTACCCAATCTATATTGGTCAAAGATAAATATAATCTGATTTCATGAAGTTTTAAATACTACTTCTCAGAGTTCATGAACCGTGATAATTTGCCTTTTCGGTGATCTTTCGGCTTGCTGTCGATAGCCAGCCATCAGGCTTTCTCACCACACGAACCGCTCGTGAACTTGGGTTTTTATCGCTAGAATATTCCCTGAGAATATGTTCCCATTGGACTGTATGATTAGACATCGTTGGAGGTTTGCTGGTTGGCTCATCGGCTTTATGAGGCCGGTTGTCTATCACGTGGTGCCCATATCCGAACACACATCCGTCGTCGGCTACGGGACTCCGGCGTTTTCGGCTGTGGGCCGGGAAAGGCACAACCCTTTCTTTAACCACCCCCTAATACCGGTTGAAGGCTTACTCACCAATAAGATCAATATGCAGTGATCTCTAAGTTGCTGAATTCTCACAAGCAACATGGGGTTATGCCCTTGTTGACAGCGTGGGTGCTTCAGGGATGTGTTGTGATCAAGGTGCCCTGTTCTACGGCACAGCCCACCAATCTTGACAAAATTCCTGTTCTACGGCGGGGCTCTTGGAGTTTTAAGTTTCGCTTCGAGGATGTTTCAAACATCATCTTGACCATTATTTCGCTGCGCTTTCTGCAAAAGCGGTTACGACACCAACAATGGATGCTCCACCATGAACAGGGGGCGGCTAAGGACTTTTGCTCACCG
>JABCKE020000217.1:0-16230 GCA_013186425.2 Fusarium sp. NRRL 62610
TGACGCAGCTGAGATTGGACAAAAGTCTCAAACGACTTTTCATCATCACCCAGGACAACGAGCTCGTTCATCCACTCAAACTTGTCCAGGAACTTGAGCAAGAGCTCGCTCTCTTTTAGACCCGAAAGACTCTGGGCACGTTCGGCAGCGTTCCTGAGGAGGTCTTCGCCAGACACGGCATAATCGCGAGGGGTGGTCTCGGCGCCAATCATCCAGGATACAGTGACAAGGAGTTCAGAGGCAGAGATACCATAGGCGGACTCGCACTGGTTATACCACTCGGGTGCATAACCGGCTCTGACCAAGTTCAGCAGGACGCCCCAGAGAGTACAGAAGATCCTGATGTTATCCCACCAGTGGCGCATCTTAAGGTTGGACTGGGCCAAGGAATCCTGCAGGGCAACAGGGTGGTTGTTGTGAAGTTGTTCACTACACCATGCCACGCAGAGGCGCAGGGGCTGCGAGGCTGGATTCTGGCGGACCATGTCGACAAAGGGTTGTTTTCTGATGAAATCGTTGAGGAGGTGCTCTGTTGAGAAGTTCGGGGGGATCTCTTCCTCAGACAGAGCGTGCTCATACTGGTCGAGGCCATGGAAAAGGAAGTAGTAGGCCACCATGTCAATAGAGGAATAGTTGTGAGGAAGATGCCTCAGTGATCCGTTTGCCTCAAGAAACGTCTCAATAGTAGCACAGGTGAGGTGCTTGATTGTCGTATTGTCAGTCTGCTCGCGGTCTTCCAAGTATGCTTTGAGCATCGACATGACGAAGTGAGGCTCATCATCGTAGAGTTGTCGCTGATTCAAGAGACTGGAGAGCAGTCTATGTGCTTGGCGGGCGTTCTCTGGTGTATCGGCAACCCGAGCACAGGAGATGGCAATAAACATCTGGGTTGCAGAGTGAGGCTGATTGGACTGGGATAGAAAGTTGTAGAGGTCTGAATATAGTGGGAAAGCGTTCTCATCGTCAGACATGGCGGCGCAGAAGTCTGCAGCAAGCTTTTTTATCGCCTCGTTATCCCCAGGCCCCCAAGAGTAGGAGATACGATGGTGAGGGTCATCGTGATCCATCTCGTCGGCGATGGCACTCGTAGACGTGATGTTGCTGTGCAGGCTCAGTCGGAGGCTCGTGTTGAATGGTCGAACATTGTCGAATTCCATCTGCTCGAGGCCACCCATGGAATTCTTCTTTTCGCCAGCGTTGTACTTCTTGACCCCCCACTTGTCAAGACGGTAGCCATACTGACGCTTGCTGTGGAACATTACATTAATTAAAAAGTTAAGACGGCTTCGAGGTCGACATACCTCGCGTGAAAGTTGAAACGTTTCCTCATAAACTCCATGACAATGTTGAGGGTGTAGGATTTGTATAGAGTACAGAGTATGGACTTGTACTTTTCCCAATCATCTTCAGTGATACGAATCGAACGCTTGTTTCTGTCGAGTGTCGAAGTAACCCATCTTGGGTTTGAGTGTCCCACGTCTGCCATTGTCTCGGTTCTTTGATCTCGGGGTTGCTTCGAGGGTCGGTCCCGGGCTGCAGAATGTAGAGCCTGAGAAGAAATTCAAAAGGACTCAGGCACGATCAGAGCCTCGTTCTTAAAGAGACGGCCATGGCTGACTGCGGTTATGCAGGCCAGACAACCCTCATCCCCAAATCGCCTAGAGCAGAGGCTCGTCGAGTCAAGCCCCCTTTTTAGTTGCCTTAAACACAATGGAACAAGCACATTGACAGGCTCATTGTGTGTATCGGTTCAAGGCAAGAGTCGTTCGCCAGCAGAGCGCCATCGGCAACACAAGGCCAATTGTAATTCCCAAGCCACCCTCGCCCGCGGTTTGACATTTGATTGGCAAATAACATCCTTGTCTGCATTTGTGATTTGCAACTCGGCGGAACAGCCCAAGACAAAAGCCGCGCATGCCCAAGGCCGTCCACAAGGCCGTCCAAGCCCAAGACGAGACAAGACAAGTCAACACAGCCCAGACAAGAGTGGGTTTTGGTCTGGGAAGACATGGAAATTGCAAACTGCACCATGGGTTCTCGTGCATCAGTTGAGTCGTGGCCCAACGGCACCCAACGGGCACCCAATACCCGCCAAATTCAGGTCCCAGCCTGAGCTTCGTTGGCCGCGATTGGCGTGACATGGCATGCAGGTCTGGCCATCATGTCCCATGATGCGCGTGAGCTCTAATGCGTGTGCTTCTGCGCGAACGATCTTATTCAGACCAAGCAGAAAAAACCACATCAGCCTAACTCCCCCTTGCCATCATCCGCAATCATGGACTTGAATAAAGGTTCGCTCAGTCCCGTCGGTCCATCAATGGCCGACACCACTCTCCCACCTCATTCTTCATCTCACACCCTGCGCCTACGCCTGCAAAAACCATTAGCATCACGTCATCCCAAAACCATGATGAGCGAAGAGTACTACAACTCATGGGAGGAGCCCAGCGAATATCCGCGGATACCCAACGTCTATGAGCCCATCCCCGGTGTCCCATCTAGTAACACTCACAACGCTCACAACACCAACACTCAGCCTCTCAACAGAGACGAGACAAAGGCCATCGCAATCAAATTGAACGTCAGCAACCGTCGCCAGTCAACTTCACTGGGACAAGCCCCCGACTTGGAGAATTGGCCAGACCACAGGTCACTTGAGAATGATCAAGCGACTTGGTCCGTCGCGGCACAACTGGGCACCAGTTATCCCTGGAGCGATGATTCCTTCAGGCGCCATCCGAATCCGCCGAACCCGCCCCAGCGTGAAACAGACGAGCAGAGACAAGCAAAACGGCAGTCGAGTTTCGAGAAGTGGATGAATGCCGGCGACAGAATCTTCTGTCACTCACAAAAGGCTGCCACTCATACAAGGCCCGGTCATGAAGCTCTGAGAGCTTGACGACGACAAATAAAGACAAAAATGGTGAAGAGAATGAGACATGATTCGGCGTTTAACTGTGAGCACACATAACGGATTCGGGAAAGGGTATTGAATAATTGCATGATCTTGTCAAGACAGACTCAAGACGCATCGGCTGCTGGCAGTACAAACATTTTGAGTCGATGCAAGAACGGCGTTGATTTGATCTTTGACATTTGGTAGAATTGATGATTTTGGCCATGATGCGAGGTTCAGCTTTGTACCATGTGCGCTTCAGATGAGATGAGATGAGATCGCATGCCTTGTAGCCTGAAAAGACTTGCTTGCATCATGTCGAACCGAGTCTGTGCCAAGAACACAGGATATCCCAATAGAGCCTTGTCACTGACCCCTCGGGAACTTGGGGTCGCCCGGTAGATGGATGGCTCGAGGCCATGGTGATGCCTGAGTCCACGAGGCCTCGAGAGGGGGACGAGAATGGCGGGGGGACGAAGGGTGCGAGGGTATTGACTGAATAAGGAACGCACTCTCGGGAAGAATCAAACCAAGGCTGCACCAATCTTAATGTCAGCTCATCTTGGTGTGTAGGCTCGAGGAGCACAGATGACGAAAGGGTGTTGTCGGAGTAGCTGGTGGTGGTGATGTGAAACACGACTTGTTTTGTGCCGTGAAACCTGCAGAAGGATGAAGATGGCCGGGGAGAACTGCTATTAACCAGAGAGAGAGAACGGTGAGTATGAGGAACAATGGTTACCAATTGCTCGTCGATGAAGGAATTTGACTTTAAGAACGGAACAGGAAAAGAATTGATGCTTGGTTTTAGCGAAGGCCAGCTCAAGTTATCGACAATTGCCAACCCGGGATGTACCTGCCAGCTTTGATGAGGATGGCTGTGGCGTTGCAACCGTGAATCTCGATGGGCAGCCACTACAGAACAAACCGGGCAACACCTGCCCTCCTGCCTTCTGCCGTCCCTCTTGGTGAGGGTCACGCGAACCAGAAACTGCACACCCAAATCCTCGACAAGGTTCTCGTTAGCACAACTGCCGATATTTCCCAAGATGCCTTAACAAAGAGCTGGTCTCGTCGTCTGTCGGTCTCTACATGGGCTGCGAGCGGAAGAGAAGCCGTTATGAGCCGATCTCGAGGCAGAGCCCAAGTCGAGGTCGTCATTAGGGGGCTGAGGTCAACCAATCACATAGCGGCAGAGACGCCTACTTCCCTTACGACACTCCCAATGCAGGCCTGTGCAGCGCAACGCACCAGGGAGTGACTTGCGCATGCACCACAGGTTCTCTGAGCAGAGTGCGACCTTGATGAAACTGTTTTAGCGGTACCAGATGGAGCTCAGGCCACCAGAGAATTTCATAGCATGGCATCATTCAATGCCCCTGTAGAAGCCTCTTGGAACCAGGCCAATCTCGTCCTCTTCTGTACCGCACTAGCTAGCGCCGTGTAAGACAAAGCCATCCTATTTCTCTCTCGGCTGATGACTTTTCTGTATGAATTAATGGACTTGTGATCATGGAAATGGAACCCTTTGGATGGACGGGCTGTCGCGGATAATTACGTACCTTGACCATCCAATCCAATGTACCTCAGACAGCACCACCACCACCACCATCATCGTTGCCTTGCCCGCACACCAACTCCACACCAGCACTTCCGGAATCCAGCCAGGCCACCACCTTGATCCCAAGGTTTAACACCCAGAAACCAATCAAAGCACGACCTCGTTTTATTTTCCGGTAGTCCTTTCGACTGATCCGGCACCCCGCAAGACAGGCCCGTCCCCTAGCGCCCTCCCGAGCAGGTCATCTGGCCTGGCAGGGCATGGCATGGTTGGTGATGCAGGTGTTGCTCTTAGGATGCGCGGTTGGAGATCTGCCGTCGAGAGGCGATGCGGCGGTCATGCGCTGACCATCCCCAATCCTGCGCTTATACCGACTTCGACGTACCTGTCCCTGTCCAGCTACGTACGTAGGTAGTTTAGGTAGGTACCTTTGCGAGTAAACACTTCCCGATGGAACCAGCCTTTCCAAGCTGTTACAGTGCCTTGGTTTATTCGAGGCAAGCCAAGGTACGGTAGAGTAGCTTCCATGGCGCGTGGTGTGACATGGCATGCCCGGGCATGGGCATCGTCGATGGTTGCTTGCTCGGTCCTTCCCCTCCATCATCTGGGCTGCTTCCCCGCATAAACTACTCGGCCGCTTGCCTACCTATTCTCAGCTGTTTAAATGCTTTCTTCTCCCTCTGCCGCTCTTGAGAAACCTCTCCCTCTTCCACACGTCACCAGTTCTTTGACGCACACCCACACACTTTGAACTGCGTCCCTAGCCTGCCTTAGCAGCCATCTTGACTCGAATCGATTTTATTCTCGACTATTCTCGACGTCTTCCATAGCCAGGGTCGACTCTCTCAACTGTCACCATGGCGAACTGGCAGCAGCGTACGTCCCAAACAATACGAGGCGCCTCCCCTCAGCTCGTCGGTCCTCGACTCGGGAGCTATACCACTGACCATGCCTTCTAGTCAACCCCTTCAGCAAGAGGGAGTCTCACTCAAACGGAGCCATCCTCACGTACAAGATCCTGACCCTCCTCACTTGGATCCTGTCTGTCGTCGTCTCCGTTTATTACACCGTCCGCCGTCCCGAAGATGGCCACACGAGGAACAGAACGATCTGGGAACAGAATCACATGTACCCGACCGCTTTCAGTCTGAACTCGACCATCACCTCCATCTACTGGTACGCTTCTCCATGGCCTGTTTGTTTGAAGCGCTAACCTTTCCTCCAGGATTTTTCTCTTCTTCCTCCAAGCTGGTTACATCGGCCACCTCTTCTCGAGCAACTCGGACATTGTTCATGCTGCCGCCAGCGTTGGGAGCCACTTCATCTTCAATAACCTCTTCCACTTCGCCTTTGTCATGCTCTTTGTCCGATCTCACTTCCACTGGGCCGAAGTCATTTTGATTCTCAACTTTATTAACCTTTCTTCGCTTTATTTCCGCCACAACACCTATCCTCGATTCATCCACACCCCAGTTGCTTCTGGACCTCTGGCTTGGACTTTTGTCGCCATCTACTGGAATGGCGCTCTCATGATTCCTCACCCCGACCATCTGGTGCCCCGCATCTTCGGAAACATCTTCATCTGGGCCATTCTCGCTTATGGATTGTTCTTCATCATCATCTACAAGGTTTGTAACTTCTCCGCCTGGTTCTGTGATGTACTAACCAGATGCAGGATTACACCATGGGATTCTCGCTCAGTGTTCTATCCGCGGCCATTGGCGTTTCGCAATTCCTTGACAAGGTCATTGCTTTCCAGTGGATCTTCGCTTTCGTCATCATGGCTCTTCTCTTCATCGCAACTATCATCGTCGCAGTCCCCGCCTGGACTGGCAGAGAGATTAGCTGGCGATCTGCACCTGCTGACCAAGAGCGCGCTCCTCTCCTTGCCGAGAACTAAGCGCCTGGTATAATCAAGAGAGCGGTGACTTGTCTCTAGATACCCAGAATTATTCTCGATCAGCACGGTATTGTTAGGTTTGGTTCGTGGTCATGATTTGTATTGCATCTCTTGACCTCCCGTCATTCGCAATTCGACAGCCTATCGGACGTGGAGTTAGGAAGGCATGGCGTTGTATGTTTGCCGAAACGTTGTTAATTATTTTCACGTTCATTGCAGGCGCTCGATCACCTTGGTAATTAGCTAGTAATTGAAGGATCCCGACAGACAAACTCACCCGGTGTCACCAAGATTCAGGAACTTTTACTCCGGTGACGAACATGACATGCTGAGAGTGACGTAACTGTGGGGACGGCCGCGAATCGATAAGTTGCCGTCATGAGCTAGTCCAAGTGCGGTAAAGAAGCTCGGCGGCTTGGATCGAGACTGCACGTCAAAGATTCTGGATTGCCTCTCCCGATACACCATAACACGACGACGGTCGACGGCTGCAGATGAAGCCCCTGAGGGCATTTCCCTTTCCTTTGAATATTGGGACCGATATTTGTCAAATATCGCGCATCTACCGAATCCTTTCTGGTCCTCGCGCTTCACGCTTCGTCAACAGGATCCTTTCTCCTGAGGAGCTAGCAAAGAAGGATGCTCGCCTCGACATTCTAAAACGGGCGCCGGCGAACAATAGTGCATTAGCAGTAGGCCAGAAGGGTGAAAACAAGGCTTCGGCTGGGGATGATCAAAGCCATGAGAGTATCGTCGCCAGAGACCCTGAACTATGGAAGTGTGCTGCCTTTATCGCAGGGAGGTAAATGCTGTCCAACCCCTCTATGGCATTGATGGAGATTTGCAATGCCGCTGACTTGAATATTGCGTCAGGTTCGCGGCAAAGGAGGCTGCTATCAAAGCACATCCCTATCGACGCCTTACGTTTCACGACGTGATGATTGAGAGGCGCCAGGTGGAAGGAGAGAGGTTGGGGAGTGGGCCACCGGTGGCGCGCATACGCAGCGGCGAAGGGCAGACAGAGGATGCAAGCGCTCTAGTGTCCATAAGCCATGATGGAGACTATGCGACGGCTGTATGTTTGGGACATGAGCCAAGTAATGGAGATATCAAGAGCTAAGAATGAGAGACTGAGTCTAATATATACAGACTAAGGCCTGTGTACAACAACAACTTGCCACTGAGGAAATAAGGATGCATAAAGCCAGAGATGATGCCAATCGTGTAATGCAAGAGTGAGGGCATTCAAAAGAGGAAATTCAGCAAATGGGGAAGTTGCATGCCATGAGGAAAGAGCAGGCGGGTACCAGCCTTGCAAGTCTGTGGGGGGGCAGCACCTTCCCGCTCAACAACATGAGGAAGGAGCAAAAAAACAAAACACCAAACCAAACATCACCACCACCAAAAAAGATCACCAAACAACCAAAAATGAATTTCTCACGGTATACCAGGGACTCGAACCCTGAGCCTTAGTCTTAGGAGGACTACGCGCTACCATTGCGCCAGCACACCTGAAAATCCTTGTTGATTGGCTATGGTGAGTGAGTTGTAAGTTGAGTTTATATTGACTGGGTTTGGGGGGGGTGATTGGGTGTTGTTTGGATGGTTGGAATTGGCAGGTGACAGTTGTGGTTTGTGGTATTTTTAGATTGGTTTTGTTTCGTTCTTGTCATGTTCATTGCAAGCGGGTCGCTGCGTTTGTTCGGGGCAGGTGCTTGACAGTGCCTAGCCGCGTGTTATCGGCAGTTTGCAGACAGGGGCAGGTGGTTTATTTTACAGTTGGATACCTGTCTTTGTTGTTAATATTTGATAATTTGACAAATACGTCACTTTTATCGTGTGGATTTTCTCTGCTTGGTTATTACTTTGTACATGTTTATGGCAACATTATTCCAACCCGTCGGGGTGCACGAATTGTTGCCGTTCTTTTACAACAATGAGATACAGGGAAACGAGCTGTCAGACGCCCGGCTACAGTAACCGGTTCTACATCCCGAAATGATATCCCAGAAACAAGTTAATATCCAATCATATAACCAGGCGAGGCACGCAAAACCAAATCCAACACAATTGATAGATGATGCCATATCGAACCAATCTGGCTACCCTGGAGATAAACCGGTCGTTGGGGAGGATGACCACCACCTTGACACAGCTCCACCCCCACGAAATAGCTCTTTTCTCATCGCGGAATTGAGACAACAGAGAAAAGAGAAAACTTCCTCACCGTGACGCCTCGGTCTAAGCCATTAAGGCAACTATGAGTCCTCACCGAAACCGGTCAGCAAGCAAGACGAGGCGGTCAAACAACGAGGCAAACGACCGACGTCTTGACCGTTGTCGTGCCGTGCCCCCCCCCGTACTCTGGTGGATGCGGGCTGTGTCTTTTGGCGGCGGGTCCCTGCTGTAGTGGATCGGGCGTCAGGGCGACGGTCCACTGGGAGGCCCTGGAGAGCCCACCCAAGCTCTAGCGCTAGAGCCTCTGAAGTCCCGATGGTCGGCCTCGACAGGGGGCCCCACCTGCTCTTTCCGCGCCCGGGGCCGCCCCCAGCCAGTGTTCATGAGAACTGGAAGGGGACATGGATTGATAACGTGCTTGCTGTTTTTCTTTCCGGGGCGGACTTGATTTCAACCTCTCTTCATTCACAATCTTTTTTTGGTGTGACGGTGGGTTGAAGACGGGAGTCAATTGGTGACTCAGCTGCTTTTCAATCGTCTGCGTTGACATTCGTTGCTTCCGCTCTCTCTCTCTCCTGCTTTCTCTCTCTTGCTGTAGCATCATCTCACGCTTCAGCGGGGTCTCTCTCATGTCTACGCGGCCATGATGGATGTCCTGATCCACCGGTTCGGCGGATTTGAATTCTCTCCTTACCAAGGGAATCAATCATTTCTGCCTCCACCACAGCCTACTTACCTGACAAGGTATTTATGATAGAAACACCCCTGTTGAAAGAAAAGCCATGCTAAGCCTTGTCCCCCAGCGTCTATCAAAGCACACTGTCATTGACTCAAGTACCATGGATCGCTGATGTCTCACGGCTTGCCCAATCTGGAGCTCCTCAAGCTGTGTTGCTCTTTGTATCCTTGACACGGCTTTTGGTTCGAATTACTCAAATCCGAAGCAATTTCTCTGCTCAACGTTTAAAAGCGGCCAAAATTCGGTGGCCGTATGAACTTGCGTCTCAAGCTGCAAGGCTCGCCGCCACTGTCCTCATAACAGTTGCCTTCATACAAGGTCGCATACACTGGTCAGATATTGTAGTGGTTGCATATGCTTTCATTCTGGGGCTTTTGCGCCTTTTCAACCACCTACAATGGCGACACGTGGCTCTGCACCAAGTCAACCTGGTGCTCACAGCCATGCTGTTTATCCTTCTCGTCGGTTACACCCTCCCCTGTATCCAGACTGGTACGCAATGCCTCCGCGATGCCAGTGTTTCCGGAGCCATCGCGGCCCTCACCGTGGCATTTGCCATAGCTATTACTACGCCGCGAGAATGGACGCCTTTGCCGGTTGACCTCAACATCCCCGGCTACAACCAGGATGAGCCTGCCCCTGAAGAGGCCTGCAGTTGGTTCACCTACTACTGTTCCTACGACTGGCTAACACCCGTCATCTGGAAGGGTACCAAGCGCAAACTCGATATGGCTGACATCCCCAAGATTGCTTGGTATGACGAGCCCATGTACCTCCTGCGCCGAGTCCAGGAGGCCAGGGCCATCTCGAAAAAGACACTGCGCACGGTAATTCGCTTCCAGAAAAGTGAGCTGCTACTCATGTCTGCTTGGGTTGGATCTGCATACACGGTAGAGACTGTGGCCGCCTACGCCATGTTTAAACTCCTCGAGTACCTTGCTAACCCAAACGGTGCCATCTACAAACCCTGGCTCTGGCTACTTCTCATGTTTCTCGGCCCCTTGGCTCGCTCTGTTTGCTTCCAGCAATACATCTTCACATCCACTAGACTCGTGGTCCGCATTAAATCTGCTTTTACTCAGGAGTTGTACTTCACTGCGCTCGAGTCGATGGAGATGGAGGAAGACCCCTTTGAGCTGCAGTCAGGGGGCGTGAAGCCAGGCCACCACAAGAGCCAGGGCCAGAAGAGCGCCAAGAGCACATCAGCAGGACGACTGGCAAACTTGATGGCTTCTGACATCGACGCTATTTACAGGTCACGGGATATCATCCAAGCCACTGTCGGCGTCCCTGCCGGTACCATCATTTCTCTTGTTGGCATGTACAGAATGCTTGGCTGGGCGTCCCTCGTTGGGACAGTCATTCTATTCCTGGCGACTCCCCTTTCTGTCTGGCTGGGACGAAAGATGTTCTTCTCACAGCGTCAGGTTAGAAAGGCCCAGGATTCACGCATGTCCCTTGTGACAGAGTATCTTGCTTCTCTACGCGCCATCAAGTATTTTGCGTGGGAGAATCCCATCACGGACAAGATCATCGAAGCTCGAGCTGCAGAGCAGAAAGAGCTCTGGAGGACTTCTATGCTCCAAGCTTTGCTGAACCAAGTCATGCAGATCTTTCCCTACCTGTCTCTGCTCGTCATGTTTGGGCTCCATGTGGGCATCGAGAAGCGTCGTCTCGATGCTGCCACTGCTTTCACAACCATCTTTCTTGTCAAGAACGTTCGCAGAAATATCATGCAGGCTAGTGCCTTTGGCAGAAACTTTGCGAGCGCTCTTGTGTCGGTGAAGCGGCTGGACAAGTACTTTGAGAGCACAGTTCCCATTGTTCACTATCCTGTAGGTCCGCTGCAGATCCGGGGAGCATCCTTCCGGAAGACCAAGAAGGCTACGTTCACCTTGAACAACATCACACTCGATTTCGCCCAAGGAGGCCTAAACGTTGTTGGCGGTCCAAGTGGAAGTGGAAAGACGACTCTCTTGTTGTCTATTCTGGGCGAGACGTATCTCGAGAGCGGCTCCTTGACAAGACCTGAGGACGTGGCCTTTGCATCCCAGTCTGCTTGGCTACAGAACGATACTATCCAGGCAAACGTCCTCTTCGGTAGTCCCATGGAGGAAGCAAGGTACAAGCGTGTCATTGAAGCATGCTGCCTCTGGGAAGACTTCAAAGAACTACCCGCCAGGGACATGACAACGGTAGGTGAGAATGGTACTTCTCTCTCAGGAGGTCAGAAGGCTCGAGTTGCCCTCGCGAGAGCACTGTACTCCAAGGCGCCTCTCTTGCTACTTGATGACATCTTTGCCGCTCTGGATGCCAAGACAGCTGCAGGTGTCTGGAAGTATTGCTTTTGTAGTGACCTTCTGAGTGGGAGGACGACAGTGTTGGTGACTAACCTGCCTTGGATTTCTGAGCAAGCCGACTTTTCTGTGTCGATGGAAAAGGGGCAGATTAGCTCCGCTGAGGCCCAGATTGGGGTTGTTCGCAAACCTATCGCCATTGCTCAAGTTTTGGGAGGAGATCCCGAGGACAACGAGGCTCCTGACGAAACAGAGCCCGCGATCCAGTCTAACGGTGACTCTCTGAACGATGCGAACAAGGTCTCAGGGCACAAGACGATGAAGGACATTGTTAGCCAGGAAATGAAGGCATCTGGAAAAGTTGGGCGCATGACTTGTATGCACAATTCATTTGTTGCTAGACTATGCTGACTTGGCCACAGTTTTGCAGTACATGAGTTACTTTGGACACCCCCTGTTTGTTATCATGTGTCTTGGTCTTCTTCTGGGTACCAACATCTTCACCTTTGCCAGCACTCTGTGGCTTTCCGTTTGGGTCGAGGCATATGACCACCAGGCACACATCGACATAGCTTACTACATGGGCATCTTCGCTGCCCTCACTTTTCTTGAGATTGGCACCTACTGCTTGGCCATTATCATGTTTGAGTGGGGAGCCTGGCGCGCGGCCAGACGCCTACATAACGACTTCATCCGCGCCATCATGCGAGTCTCTATATCGTGGTTTAAGCATATTCCGATCGGGCGTATCACCAATCGTTTTTCCAGCGACATGGCCTCGATCGATGGGACTATTTGTACCATGTTGCGACTCATGATTGACACGATCCTTTTGATGCTATTCCGCATCGGTGCCGTGAGCAGCATCATGCCTATTTTTATGGTCCCGGCACTCTTTACCTGTCTGTTTGGTATTCTCATCGGAGAGATGTACACCCGCACGGCCGTTGTCATCAAGCGTCTTACCTCTTCAGCACAGTCACCAGTGTTTTCACAGTTTGCTGATACCCTCGCTGGACTCCCTGTCATCCGTGCTAGGGCGGGCATGCCGTCAACCTTCCGAGAGGAGCTGGCTGCAAAGCTACGAGCTTGGTCAGCGTCTTCTGAGGCTAGCTTCAATGCTAACCGCTGGGTTGCCGTGCGTGTGGACTTTGTCACGGCGCTTGTGAGTCTGTCAGCTGGTATCATTGCGGTATCTCAAGCTGGAGTTGTGGCTGCAGGCCTGGTTGGTTTCTCACTCACCAACGCCAACGGACTTAGCCAGACTATCCTGTTGCTGGTCCGAGCCATGAACGATCTAGAGGTAGAGATGCAGAGTGTGAGTATTTTTGCAGTCATCAAACTTACGGCTGCTAACCTAAGGCCTAGTTCCACCGAGTCAAGGAGTATGTCAAGCTGGAGCCCGAGGAGAAGGATGACAAGACCTACCCTGATGAGGGCGAGTACACGGATGACCCGACCCATGTGATACCCGAGGACTGGCCTCGATCTGGCGAAATCGAGTTTCGAAACGTGACCATTCGGTACGATCCGAATGGGCCTGATATTCTCACCGACGTAAACCTCAAGTTCAAAGCGGGTGAACGCGTGGCCGTGGTGGGACGAACAGGGTCGGGCAAGAGCACGGTGAGCATCGGGTGTTCTCCTTCAACTCATTTTCAGTAACACTAATCATGATGATTCTAGCTGGTCCTATCGCTACTGCGCTTCACACATGTCGTCTCTGGGGAGATTCTGTATGACGGGGTTGATATCACCAAGATCCCTCGACATCGCCTTCGCGAGAGTTTGACCATCATTCCACAAGAAGCTGTCCTGTTCAATGGAACCGTCGAGTCCAATCTTGATCCCGGTGGTCAAGTTCCCAAGGAAGTCCTGGACAAGGCCCTCGACAACTGCAAGGGAATAGCCTCCTTTTCTCCACATGCCTCTGACGACAGCGACAACGAGGAAAATGCCGATGATGAGGATCATAGCGCCGTGACACTCGGAACCATAGTGGATGCCAAGGGCGAGAATTTCTCTCATGGCCAACGACAGGTGCTATCGCTGTGCCGGGCTCTCATTCGTCAGAGCAAGCTGATGTTGCTAGATGAAGCGACAGCCAGCATGGATTACGAGACGGACAGGGGTATACAGAGTGTTCTGCGAAGGGAGTTGGAGGCTGCTGGCGGAGATCGTACGCTTGTGACTATTGCCCATCGCCTGCGTACCATCATTGACTATGACACTGTTGTTGTTATGAGTGCTGGGCGTGTTCTTGAGTAAGTTCTGGTTTCACTATTGTGCCCATATCACTTGGATAATGAAGGTATACTAATGAAGTTCGTTTAGATGCGGTTCTCCCCGAGACCTGTACAATTCTCGAGGTCAGTTTTACGACATGGTATATCACAGTGGTGAGATGGAGGATTTGCGAGTACTTCTAGATGCCTGAATGTTGATACACAAGTAGACGATGGAGGGTCGTCATTGGATAAAACTGCACGAGAAGCATATAGAAGAGTAAAATATTAGCTTATGGTATTCAACTCGTGAGATAGACATGATGGTTCGAGAATTGATACAAGTCAGCTTCATCCCTTGACATCTTGAACACATACATGGATACATTCTACACCATAACCTCATGAAAACCCTTACAAGACACCCAAATGGAAGTTTAAAGCATCTATCATGATTTCTTACCATTCTATAAAAATATCAACCGTGATACTCCATATCGAGTCTTGGTTTTAAAAAAACCATTTAGCAATGGATGTCATTCACAAAAATGTCTATACTCAAAAAGGCATCAAGCAAAGCAAAGCAACAAAACCAAAAAAAGTGCCTACTCAAAAAAAAAACCCACATGCGTCGTATATTTTTTTCATGTCCCGCTGTGTCTCAACAATTCGAGAAAAAACTTCATATATGTTGCGGGAAAAAAAAGAACCAGACGAGAGAAAAACAAAGACAGGTGAGAAAAAAAACCAAGTTAAAAAAAAAAAAAGACCCCCCTTTGCCCCCAAACCTCCCGCCGATTCCCAAAGTCTCCCCAACGCCATACGTGCGTTTGTGTTTGTGTGTCTCTTTGCTTGTGTGCCTTGAATGTTTTGTTTTCTCAAAAGTCAGATAAAAAAGTCCCCTTTCCCCCAACGTATTCTTGATATTGTTTTTTTTTCTCTGCTCCCTCTTGTTCTTGGTTTTTCATGTAAGCACGGGATGCGAGTGTAGACAGAGGTAGGTAGGTAGTGTGGGTTTATGGGCGTCCTTGTTGAATTTCGTGGTATCATCGGCATTGCGACATGGTCTGCTCCTCCTCCAATGTATTTGCATGCACTGTACTGCACTGCACTCGTAGCATCTTCATTCCTCCTTATTAACAATGTCTCGTCTATTGTCCGTTGAACTGCTGCTGCTGCTCCTCCATGTTGGTGACCCCGGCTTCCACGTTATGGTAGTCGAGTATCTCCGAGTACCTGAGCATGCCATATTAGTACTTGGACTACATAGAAATACGACTTCACTCGGACTCACATCATGATCTTCCATGTATCAACGGGCAAGTCAGCATCGTTGAAGCTCCAGTCAAACTTCTCCTCGGCCACGGGCTCATCGGTGGGGTCGTGGTAGGGAGCAAGGTAATCGTGGGCGAGGGCCTCGGTGGCCGTTATCCGCTTCTTGGGATCGAAGACAAGCATGCGCTCAAGGAGATCAATAGCTACGGCATGTTAGTTTGAGGGAATAGCGGATTTCCAGCTAAAGGTGACGTACCTGAATCATCGGCGTTCTTGAACTTGTTTCGGAGAGGCTGTCGCTCGCGCTTGGGCAGAGACTTGACGAATCGTAGAGTCTAATTCCTCAAAGTTAATTCCACTGTACCATTCCATAGCCGACCTCGGCCCGACAGAGGGCAAAGACAACTCACGTTCTCGCTGGCAATAGTGTTGATAACATCATCAGGGGGAGTGCCCAGGAGCTCGGTGATGATGGAGAACTGGTTGACGTGATCCTTGCCGGGGAACAGAGGCTTGCCCTCGAGCATCTCAGCAAAGATGCATCCGGCGCTCCAGATATCAACCTCGATGTCGTATTTTTGCCAGGTGAGCATGATCTCGGGGGCTCGGTAGTATCGGGTGGAAACGTAACCCGTCATCTGAGGGTCCTGAATTCGGGCGAGGCCAAAGTCGCAAATCTTGAGATCGCAGTTCTCGTTGACGAGGATGTTGCTGGGCTTGAGATCGCGGTGGACGACGCCGGCCGAATGCACGTACTTGAGGCCTCGCTGTGGAAGGGTGGTTAGTATTTTCCACAATGGAGCCAATATCTAGGGGGTTTTGTAGACATACCATGATCTGGTAGAGAAAGTACTGGATAAACTGCTTCTCGAGGGGTCGCGAAGTCAATAATCGGTGAAGATCAGTGCCGAGAAGCTCTGTGACGAAATAGCTGCAGCATCGTCATGTCAGCTCGAGTCCAGCTCAGTGGGGAGCAGAGTGGGGGGAGGGGCAGTGCCAGTGACGGTCGGGCAAACGCACATGTCCTCGAGAGGGGAAATGAAGATATCGCTGAGTGAGATGACCTGATGAGCGCATGAATATTAGCATGGTGAAGCTGGCAATTGACCCAACTCGATCATGAGCTTGAGATGAGGCATGTGGGGAGGGGCCAGGCCAAGCC
>JABCKE020000220.1:0-14390 GCA_013186425.2 Fusarium sp. NRRL 62610
TTGGCCTCGCTGATATCATTGAGGATGGCACGCTTGACGATGACGCCGTTCTTGATGCACTGGCCAAGGAGCCAGGGGAGGTAGATGGCCGTGTTGATGCACACCGACGTAAACTCGCAGCCGGAGTCGTAGCCGGGGACGACCTCACTCGGGTGCTGCTCACGGAAGTCCTCAAACATGTTCTTGAACCAGGGGTCTTTCGAGAAGAGGGCATCTGGGAAACCAGACCTCTGTGCCTTTTCAGTGTCCACGTTGCGTCTCTGAATGCGAGACTCTTTAAGATGTCAATGTTAGTCGGTCTTCTACTTCGCTGAAGAAGGGAACGTACTCTGGAAATGAACACCGGCCTCAGGAACCTCCTTGACCAGCCGCTTAAACTCGTACCAAGTGCGACGCTCCCATTCGCTGCTCTCTTCCGTCGCCATCCTTGAAACCTATAAGTGAACTGTATCCTTCTTGAGCCAGAGGGAACTTACGGGGAGTGGTTGGCACCAGCAAAAGGCGAGGCGTATTCAACATCATAGTCACCGGGCATGTGCTTAGCCACGACGGTGACCTTGTTGCCCTTGTTCTTGGAGAGCAACAAGGCAGACGTCAAGCCAATGACACCGGCACTTTACTCATGTTAGCATCCCGCCTCATGATGAGCAGGTTATGCTCAGACTTACCCAACGACGACGATTGTGTTGGACATGATTGCGGTTGACAAGTTGTTTTTCGCTAAATTCAAGTCGCTAACGAAGTAATTCAACAAAGATGAAGCTGAAGGAATATGAGAGACCAAAGAATATCCACAAGGTGTCCCGTTGAAGATACCTTATAGACGACTGGGCTCGGCACTCAGTTGAAGCCCCGATCATCAAAGCCGGTCCCAATTCACCCCGCTGATTGGTCCACCCTCCGATAAGCCGGTCGAGGCCGGCACGCTGGGGGGAGGACGCCGATCTCGGTACCGGTCATGACTACTGCGCCGAGACAAAGCAAAGTTGTCGAACGAGTGAATCCCTCATCATGCAACATGATAAGCATTGTTTGACATGTCTTTGTCGTTGAAGGAGGGAGGGGGTTGTCTGTCCAATGATACACCCTGTATTTGGTTCATGTCAGAATTGTCGGAGGCTCAAGGCGTGGTTGACACTCGCCGAGTCGGCGCTACGGCTTTACACCTCCGATGACACCAAGTCTGAAAATAGAAGGCCGGCTGAGAGCACGACATCATCTACTATTCGCCGTGACAATGCGGGTGAAGCCGAATACATGGTAGCACTGAAGGATCAAGATAGATAGGCATATTGACACTATTCAACACGCCCGCATATGGTTATGCAAAACCAGTCCCTTTTTTAGCCAGTTTATCAATGTCTAATATACACTGTCTTTCCCACGGATCTTGACAACTGGTAATCGATACACAAAAGAGCCCCATGCTATGTTTAAGCGTGCTTCCTCACCAATTGCTCAAGCACCGGAGGGTTAGCACCAACCAGCTCATCAACATTCTTTCCATCCTTAAAGACGAAAAAGGTAGGCATGGCGCGGACACCAAGAGCAGCCGCCAGATCAGGAAGCTCGTCAACGTCAAACTTGACAAACTCGACGCTCTGAAGGTCAGGCTGATCAGACAGCCTACTGAAGCGTTAGTAATTGCCAGTAATGCCTTCGAGGCTGGATACATACTTGCTGAGGATGGGGGAGATGGCCTTGCAAGGGCCGCACCAGGTGGCGAAGCAGTCGACGAGGACGGCCTTGTCTGTTGTCGAGATGAGCTCCTTGAACTCGGCGGTACTAAACAAGCTCAAGATTAGTTGAAAAGTATGGTTCATTTTCCCTATGTTCACTCACGTCTTGATATCCCGAACGGCGAGTCTGGCAGCCGAGCTGTGGAATGGTCTAGAAGCGAAAGCGACGGTCCTGGGCTTAGCAGCCTGGGAGATGATGGGTCGCATAAGACGGAATGGAGAGGCCATTGTGAATACTTGCGTTGCTGGGAATCGCAGGTGTGATCAAGGTAGATTCAGATGTTGATGAATAGAGAACATCTGGATTTCCAATCGCCGAGCTCTGGCTCTTGCCGCGGCGGAAGTGGAGCTGGCGATCAAATGCGATTGGCGAATCAGGTCAACTAAGAGATGGCTCACACATATTGCACCAGACGGACGGATATACTGCCAAGGAGCAGCTATACGGGTACTTCATCATATCAAAAGAATGTTCAGTTGGCTAGGGTCTCCAATCTAATACGTTATTCTTCTCTGAACAATCCTCATCTCTGCCATGACAAAACTACATCTAACCACAACCATGCTGTAAGCAACCTTCAACTGCGAATACACACACACCCACAAGATGCCTCGATATCAAAAACCCAGATATTGTTCAAGCTGGTTAATTAACCTATCAGATACAAGCATTTACACCTTCACTCCTCTGGGCAAAAAAAGTACACGTCGAGATCCGACTTTCCTACTCCTACTCTTCTCAGTGTTCCACCACTTCAAGCACAATGATATCTATGGTTCATGGAATCAACCGCTTTCACGCCAAGCTCAGTACCGGGCTCCAAGTTTATTCCTCTGGCCTCCCAAGTGCAAAAGCAAAGAAGTCCCAAAAATGTTCAAATCAATCAATCAATCCCTTTTCCCTAACCGCCAAAAAACCCCGGCTAACCGAAAGCAAAACAATCTCCCCATTCTATTACGAGGAGAACGACACCGAGCTCCCAAAGAGCGACAGCGCCTCAAAATAGGCGCGGATGGGCTCGGTTCAAAAAGGCTAGGCTCCCCTGCCAATATGCGGTGAATCAAACACGTCGAGTCTCAAAATAGTCCATAACGGGCGGTCGACGCGGGGTATCAAAAGATGCGGTATATGTAGTCGAGAAAGGAAAATCCGAGTAGCAAACTTGAAGAGCGCCGTCATCAAGGTCGTAGTCATACATCAAGAGCAGGTTCCTAGGCCAATAGTCCCAGCTACTAGAGAGTTGTGGGAACTGAAGTTGTCGCCGTCCAGAGAAGAGTCTTCGCCATTTTGTTGTTTTCCAAGTGTTTTTGTACCTTTTCTCAATTTTATAGTAAGGAAAATGAGTAATGAGCGACTTCGGTCAGTGACGACGTTAAGAAAAGGTAGAGAGTGTGGTTTCGTTTTGTTGGATATATCGGGGTAGACTCTTCATCTGGAACGGCTCAGCATCAGTTCTCTTCTCACATAGCAGGCAGGGCGTGGCTTCGTCGCCTCTCCGAGCTTCTCCTGGCGTCCACAGAGGGGCGAGGAGTAATGTCAAGCAGCTTAGCGCTGCCAGCACTGAAGTTGCGAACGTGGCCCTTGCCCAGGTTCACGCTCTTAGCGCGCTGGAGGTCGGCATCCTCTTGCGATGAAGGCGAGATTGGGGAAGCCTGGCTGTCCTCATCCTCGGACTCAATTTCCAAAAGGCCCTCGTGGCTCTTCATGGTATATCGGTGCACAACCTCAGGCTGAGAACCGACACGACCCCACTTCATGTCGGCGTCGTCGACAAGGTCTTCCTCGTCGCTGCTAGGGCGTCCTTCACCAGAACGACGGCCCATCATATCTTGTCCAGAATTTCGTCGAGGTGTGAGCTTGGTCAGGTACTCGTCCTCGACAATCTCGAGATCCTCCTCGGTGCTGTTGGTGGGAGAATCAGTCGTGTCGGCTTGCTCACGCTGGTTAGCACGTCGAATGCTGTCTCGAATAGCAGCTCTTCGGGCACTGGCGTTGCCAGACAACCAGGAACCTTCAGAGTCGATCGAGGCCAAAGACATGGACATTCCAGCCTCGGGAGATGGCGAGACATATGCTCGCTCCATTGTCGAGGGCGTGCGACGGACGGCGTCGACAGATCGATGGCCTGATGTGGGCGTATCATAACGCACGCCCAACGATCGCAGCTGTTCCATCTCGTGGATCTTTTGCTCGGTAAGCACGGGCATCGGAGGCTCAGCCTCTGGGGACTGAACGCGCGAGGCTGGCGGTGAGAGCGGCAACTCGGGAAGATCCTCCCGGAAGCGGGATCGTGTTCGCTTGGGAGCACCAGCGCTGGGCTTGCGCGAGATGTAGTTGCCCGTGTTAGTGCTAGGCGAATCTTCGCCCTCAAGCCTGGCAAGTGCATGCGCCTGCGCTTGTGCCCTTGCCTGAGCCGCTGCTGCTGCGGCTTGCATCTCTTCTCGAGATGTGTTGGAGAATGATGATGGTCCTGAGTGTCTCTGGCGCTTGCTGCCCAGCCGCAAGAATGCCTTGATAGAGAAATGGCCAGCCCTGCTACCGTCAGAGTCGTGGGTGTCATGACGTAGCACATCCTCTTCGTTGATCGTCTCAGGTGGAGGAGAAACCATCTTATCCCGGTCTGAACGTAGCGTGGACCTAGACCGCGATTTCACCGATCTCAAGATACCAGACAGTCGTCGTGATCCCGGGGAGATGCGTCCTGTGTCCGTGGACGTTCGCATCACGGAAGCTGTGTCTTTCGTAACAACCTCTTCCATCGGCGTCGGTTGCTCGGAGGTGACCGTATCTGTGCGGTGGAAAGATTCCTCGGTCTTCTTGGGAGACTCGACCACTTCTTCAGCATCAGCAGTAAGATCCATGGGTTCTGGTTCTTCAGAGACATCTGGCTTAGAGACAATGACGGCCGAGGCGGGCTCTATACCCAGCCCTGCCAGTTCACGGCCCATCACGCCTCTCTCAAGATTCTCTGGCGGCGGAGTGCCAGACTTCTTTGCCTCAATTTCCTCCGCCTTTTGTTTCTCAGCTCTTTGGGCCAACCGACGCTCCATCTTTTGCCTCTCCTTCTGTTTCTTCTTCTCTCGTCTTCGATTATCCCTCTCCATGAGCTCTCTGAGGTCGTGGGCATCGAGATCGTCGGCGAGAGAATCGATGCGCTTGTGTGCCCTCATTGTTTCCTCCGAAATTGGCTCCTGATCTAGGAGCTTCCTCCGCTGTGAGCCTGACCGGTGAGGAGCAGGCACATGAGGTGTCGTCCATCGTGCATTGGGCGTGTATCGAAGCGTCGGTCGTGGGGCGAGGGCAGCAAGTGCCGACACCTTATATGAGCCAAACTCAGAATCGGACGACAGGCTCGAATGGATCGATCCTGGGACTGGGAGAGAGACATCCGATGTACGACTAGGCCGATGCCTTCCAATCCCACCAGTCTTTGATCTCTTGGAATCCTTCTTCATCGGCCGGCCTGAGGTCCATTGATCTGCGGCAGGCCGTACCGGCACGAAATTACTCATTGCCTTGATCTCAGCCTCCCTATTCTGTTCTTCTCTCCTCCTCTTACTTGTTTTCCTCCTTCCTGGTTGTTGAGTTGGTTGGAGCGTAGGAGTGCGGTCCCACGCCCCAATGCCCTCATCGCGGTTCCCGGTGGTCCTCGATCGACCGGTACGATGACGGGCGGGAGACCGGTCATCACGATCCCGGTCGACTCGAATATCATCCTGGCGTCCCGGTGAGAAGCTATAAGTACGCGTAGCCCGTTGTAAACGGGCAGGTTCGGTACGTCGTTTCTTTAAACCAGCCTTCACTCCCTCATTTGTAGGCGGCGGCGCACCCTCCGCATCGGAGAGGGCAGCGCCGCTACGGGAGCGCTTGCGGCTGCTCCGGCGCCGGAATGGCCACAGGGCCATGGCTCCGAGTACGTCACCAGAGACGGAAGCTAGTTGCGAGCAGCCAGTATCGTCGCCGATGTACAGTCGAAGTTGTCGAGATTATGTGCGGCGTGCGAGAGCATCGTGGAGTCGTCGAAGCGGTCGGACCAAGCTGGTCATCGGGAGAGACGAAGGAGAGCTGCAGGGTCGTGTCAAGCGGCTCGCTGCGCTGGCGACTAACCAAGGAGTCCCCGGGGGTCTAGGTCGGCCGTATCGACAGACGCGCGAGCGATTCCAGAGGAACAAGTAGTTGGCTGACGGCTGTATCTGTATGCGCAGTGACAGTCAAGCAAGGCGGTGATTGTGTATATGTAAGGCGTGTGTAAGGTATGGGATGAATGCAAGCACGCGGGCTTGGACGTGGTCGTGGACGTGGGCGAATGTTGCGTGGCGAGACGTGTGTGGTGGTAATTGTCGAGAAGCAGCAGGTGCTAGGTAATTAAGGTAGCAAGTGCAAGGTGCAAGGTGCAAGCAAGGTAGGTGCAGGCAGGCACACAAAGAAAAAGGGCAGGCGCGCGGGCTTCGGGGGGCGGGATTAAGACAATTTTTCAGCGCTGGGGACAGCAGGGAAGGGAAGGAATGGACCAAGCCAATGAGCAGGAAGCAACTTCCAAGTTGCAGCCAACGAGGGACTGCAGGTTGAGTGGGAAAGTCGACGTCAGGCAGGCTCAGCGGAGAGGTACCGTACCGTAGAGGACAGGGAAGGGCGGGAGGTCCACTGCGCCCATGAATTGTGCTTTCTTCTTGGGCCCTGCAAGTGCTACTACGTAGTAGAGCGGGAGTTGGAGCTGTGTAAGTACTTTTTCTATGTCTTAGCGCAGTGAGAAGCCCCCAGATGCCCCCCAGTCGACTTGAAGGGTCTTGTCACTTGGACCGGGGCTCTCTCGCAACGGGGCCCTCTTAATGGGAGTGGGGAGCAGGGAGACGTCCCCTGAAGTAGCGGTACCAAGACGAGCGACGGATGCACAGGCTAAGCAGGCGACATCCGGTACCGGTACTTGCCGGCGGGGACTTCCAGGGCTGGCTCGAGGGTGCGGGTACGCTGCCATTCGGTCTGGTGGCGTCCAACCCGCTGAAGCCGGGTGCTGAAGGGCCAGGAGGGGCCGCTGAGGGGGGTCACCGCTGGCGCTGGCTGGGCGCTGGATGTTTGGTGGCGGGGCGACCTCGTAACTGAAGGTACCTCCCGGTCCGGTACCTGAGCGTCCGTCCAGCCCACCTCACGGGCACAAACGACGCAGCACAGCACATCAGAGCGGCCGTCAACACCGCAAGACGGACCTTGGTGGAACTGCTGCAGCGGATCACTGACACAGCGCGGTCTATTGGGCACGAATGATGTTGTGGGCAGTGTCTGCTGTCTTCTGATTCAGAGTAGCTTGCCCTCAAGCGAGTGGCATCGGGTCAAGTGCTACAGTTGGATGGTCTGGTCAGTTGCTCAACGGGTCGGCCGGAAGACGACACAGCGAACATGACTGAGGGATGGGTGCCAGGCTGACTCGCCATGGCTGAGGGGCACACAGGAAAGCTCCGATATCGACGTCTAGAGGATGTTTGTTTTTCCATTTCGACGCCGCGCAAGGTAAACGTACAAACAATATACCAATGGTATGAAGATGATGTATGGTTAATTCCGGAAGCTCTACAAATGGCGGGGAGGGAATGGTCATGATTCAAGGAAAGAACCTGAACCCACCTGCAGGTCGTGTCGTGTGCATGGATATCACGACCCGACGATTCTTTGACCAAGTTAGCTGACCCTCAAGTTCCCTTTCGCCCTTGGACAAGCTCAATCAATCAAAGACAATCTTGCCTTGGCTCTGCTGTGATCTATCGATGATCGAATGCCCTTTTTTTAGTTCATCCATTTCTGGTTGCGGCACGACGAGATCCTCTGCCTTACCCCTGCCGGTACCTCACCCTCCCGAGCTGGTTATGCAGAATCAAGCCCAACAGGTAGGTCTGGTTTAACCAACTGCGGAGTAGTGCGGATTTCTATTTTCGAGGTTGAGAAGGAAGCAGCATGAAACCAAGCCGACACATCGCCGCGTTGTCTTGTCACGAGTCGATATCCTATTCGTATGCAAATGCCTCAAAGGATGGATGGAATACGTGCTGACGAGGCCGAGAACTCTTCGACCCCGGCTTCGCTTCTTGTTCCAATTTCTGCTGGCGGCCCGAGTCTGGGTAGGCTGGCTGTCAGCTGGCGAACTGGATGGAACTGATGGAACCTCCGGATCTCACCTCCGCTTGGTGCCGTCGATGATCGCCGCCCAGCCCAGCTATAGCTCCATTGGTGCTATACCTCGCCGCGCCTCAGGTCCAATCTCACCTCACCCTCACCAATGCATTGAGTCGAGTTCGTCCCCGTCTGCAGGTCTCGGATCTGCAGATTGGTTGGTTTCGAGAGAAGGGGATGTGAGAGCTCAGGCCTTTTCAAGCCCAGGCTGCGAGTAGTTTGCCTTGCCGTTCCTCCAACTCTCTAATCTTGGTCTGCCACGGGAACACTATCCGTCACTTGGCCTGCCCAGTCATCGGTGATCTTCAGCGCAATCGCTCGCCACCGTTGCAGCCACAGCCCAGCTGCATTTTGCCGGCTGGTGTCCGAGAGGGCATGTTACGAAACAGGGCAAACGCCTTTTCCGTCTAATCACGGGAATCTCAGTCGATGGCATGGCAACGTTCACCGCAAGGCGCATGCTTGGTTCCGAGAGGCTTCTAGCCTTGTGGCTCGCGGCCTTCCCGCCACAGGGGATGACTGAATCGACAAACACGCTAAGCACAGGGGATGTCGTTTCGTCTTGGCTGAGAGAGATCTCGTTCGTGGCGGCGCGGCTTGATCATGGAAGCTTGTCACGCCAAACCCCCGCCTCACGCCGTTGGCTCTGCTACCGTGTCTGAGCCGCTGCTCGGGACGTTGAGCTCGGTAGGCCTTCATGTTGTCTTGCACAAGGCATCAAACAAAGCAATGTCGCCAACAGCAGCAACTTGACTGCGAAGTGGAGTTAGTTGGCAATGGAAACGACATTGACCGTCAGGTACTTCTGCCAAGTCTCCCTTGTCGTGACCCATGTACCAGTACTTCGTACCTCGCATGAGACCCATGCATCGCGCGTCCGTCCACGCCGTCCCTGCGTGCTTGTTCGTATCACGCCCCCCGAGAGGTTTTGGGTACGAAGTATCTCTCTGTCTAGCCCTGCCAGTTTCTGGAGCCTTTCCGCCAACTTGACTTCTGGGCCTTCGTATTCGTCCGCCCATTACTACTCTTCGAGGCAGTTGTTGCGCGCTCACCCACTGAAGTTCGCTGCCCGCGCATGCCGCCGAGTCCTTCTGCTGGCGTTGGTCTTGGAATCTGGTCACGGTAGGGAACCATCGCAGAAACTAAAACTAACAGGGCCGCCACGTCCACCGACATGAGCGGAGATCTGACGCTCTTGATAGCACAATGTGGAAAGGCTCTACGGCATAGTCAAGCTCATAACGTGATGGGAGAGAAAACATGTTGAGCCACTGACCTCTTGCGTACCCCTGGTCCATTGTCGTCAGGCATGGGCAGGGTCAATCCCAGCAAACAAGTTTTCGTCCACTCTGCGTGTCGATCCGGCCGAACCCAGCAGAGGACGTCATCATGAACGGCGCCAGGTGCCAAAAGCATATCCCACGAGCCGGGGAATGAAGCTTTCAGCGATTTTACTTCTCGAGTCAGACGCAGAAGCCGTTCGTTCCTATTGCGCAACCAAGAACAAGTTGCCTAGGGAATCTTCAGCCGAAAGTGGGTGTCGCACAATCGAGTTGTCATACATCGTTACCGTATGGCCTGTCGTCTTCGGCCGGCCGCGAGCTTGATCAATTTATCGCGGATTATGCCCTAGCACTCCCGTCGCGACCGTTGAAGCGTGGAGCTTGGACCTGGGCTGGGACGTTGCGAATCAGGGACCACTCATGCTGGGTTGTCTTTTGACTTCATCCGAGCTTCGGGTGGCTCATAACTTTGCGGCCGGGTTTGTGATCCTGAATCGCGCGGATCTCCAAGCTTCGATGCGAGACCGCCAGGAGAACGCCATCAAAAGCCATCCTTCCTCAAGTGCCGAGCCTCCTATGGCCGGCCTGGTCCATGATCCCGGGGTCAAGAATGAGAGAGCTGAGGCATCACATGTGGTCAACTTTGGGAGATTGAGCTTATCTCTCCATATTGACGGCAATATACCGTGCAGCACCGAAATGAAGCCTTGTGCCCTGACAGCGAATCTCAGCGCTTCGCGTCGTCAAGCGACAAGCGACAGAGAGCGGCCCCATCGGCATGTTCGGGGGCACCTTGTCAAAGAGTCCCTTTGACAGTGCTTATCCCAGGGACTATGCATGTTGGGACCTGCAGGAGATGGTTGGATCCCTCTCCGACAAGACCGAAAGGGTTTCTCTTCCGCTTGCGCAGCCTGCCAGCTCTCCTTGATCAGTTTGCGTTTCACCGCTATACGTCGCTTCCCGTTCCTGTGTCTCATCAGATGGCCGTATCCGCCAACGATATTAACGATATTGGGTCCTCAGAGGCTTCATATTCCTACTCCGTGCAGAAAACTGGTTTCCCTCTTGTTCAATGGGCTGCCTTTCAGCCAGCCAAAAACCCAACAAAGTTTAACGATCGGGCTCCCTTTGGCCAGGGCAAATCTAGCAAAAGTAAACATTTGAGGAGACTGGTGCCCCTTTGTTTCATCGGGGCGCATTGATTCTGGGGCGAGCGGGCCAATCGATCTTGATGTTTCATGGCACGCGGGATTGAGCCTTTCCCATGAGACGTCTTTGCTTTGTTCCAGAATTCAGATCTGTTACCCCTTGCCAGGGACGGATGGCGACTTCAGGGGCGTGCATCTCGGTGGACAGAAAAGCAAGGAGACCATCCATCCATCCATCCATCGGGGCTGGATCGGACGGGCTAACGCACCGCCACGTGGATGCTATGTGCAGTTCTCTCGCAGTAGCCCGACTCCCAAGGTCCAGAGTTTCCCGCTGTCGGGTGCGTGGATCTGGAAGAGGGAGGGACTCTGAGGAACTGGCTCACAAAGCAGCGCTCGCTCTGCATTCGTATTCAGAGAGGCTCCGAGACGAGATGGTAGTATATGTCGGTTCGGCCATGAAACTGTTCGCCGTACCGCGCAGAGGACGCATGTCACGACAACTCGCCTGGCTGTGCTTGCTGCATCTGCAGCAATACCGAAACCACGCGAGATGAGTGGTAAGACGGAACTGGCAAAACGCCTGAGCGAGGTTATCCCGGCGACTCGCGAGGTGACACAGCCTGCCGCAGAGTAATCAGGTCCCGACCGATCATCGCCAATAACCCCTCAAACAGACGTCTTGACCGGATTGCCGGTGTTACTTCGTAATAGGCTCTGGCATGTTCGTGCGTCAGCCTGGTGCCGAGAGCAGAGTGCTTATGCCTTATGCCGTGCTTGGGTCATTAGCCAGATCGATTGGCTGTCAGCTTTGGCATGTGGTAATTGCTAATGACAGACAATAAACCTTTGCTTTTACAGGTTGTTGGCAAGATAATGGTACCTGCGTAGGTTATTTGTCCTGACTAATTGTGCGGCCAGAGAGTCAAGGTAGGACGTCAACTCACTCAGCCTCATGATCGAAGCCATCACAAGAAGAGTAAATTCCTCTCCGATGTAGGTCACGATGATATACGAACGGTCGACATTCCATGACCATGTTGCTAAAAATATGTTTATTTATTTGTATCAAGATAATTCCACAGCATCAGTGTTGCTTGAAGGTTCACAAGGCACCATGACAAAGGTTGGGCGTATCCTCTTCGATGAGCCAAGAAGGCACAGTGAGAAGAACAATGAACTCGGGTAGAAAAGATTCAAGGTACCATTTCCCATTAAAATATTTCTTTTATTAATTTAGTAAAGTTTATGCTGATTTACTTTGAATATTTAAGAAGAGTTGGGTTCTTTGATTTATTCCTTACGTTGTGCCACTACTGCACATCTCGTCAAGAGTTCCGTGTAGGACCAAAATGTCTCTGTCGTAGCAAATCGTTGAAGAGCAGCGTTTAAGAAAGGCGGGTTAGGTATCATTTCACTTGTTCAAGCCACACAAATGAAACCTGTTATTCCCATGATCAACTGGTGTTCCAGACTGTGCTGGAATGTTACCGTCACGTGACCTGTTTCGAACTGTTTCCACGGCAACACCGACTTGGTGTTTACCGCCCCTCCATTCCCAAGCATCGCGATAAGCACAGAAAAAGTGGCCAGAAACGCGCACAACCTCGCAGTATTCCAGTCCATCCAGTATAGTGACAGAATCAGCAAACATGGCGTACAACCCGAGAATGAGCATTATCCCAACCTCGCAGCAGCAGTCGCGGCCGCGGAAGAAGGAGGAAGAGGCTGATGCCTTCATGCGTCTGTCGGACCGCGAAATCGTGGGCTGCATCACCGAAATCGGCATCAACTTTACCGTCGCGGACCTTCAGAAGCCCAATGCCGTCCATATCCAGCAGATTTTTGAGTGGTTCGCCGAGCTCCTCCTCAATGCGACGCGCGAGAGTGTCGAGCCAGCCATGCGCGCCGCTGCCGAAGACATCTGCGGCGAGTTTGCGGATGTCATCCCCCCGGATACTCGCAACTTGATGGGTTTCTACGTCTCGCTGCGCAGACTCCTGTTTGAGTGCGGAATCACCGACTTTAGCTTCAACGACCTGTACCGACCTACATACGATCGCCTGGTTAAGATCTTCAGCTATGTGATCAACTTTGTGCGGTTCCGGGAGTCACAGACCAGCGTCATCGACCAGCACTACAACAAGGCAGAGTCGACCAAGACGCGCATCGAGACCCTCTACGCTGAGAACCAGGAGAACGAAGGCCGGCTGGAAGATATGGAACACCGCCGCAAGGCGATGGAGGCTCAGGTCCGAGAGAAGACGATGAGAAATGAAGAACTCAAGAAGAGGTTACTGGAGCTCCGAAGGAACCAAGAGAAGGTTGCCTCGAGACTCGAGGATGCCAAGCAAAAGAAGGGCGAGCTCACGGCTTTGCTGGAGCAAAAGACACAAGAGAAGGTCACTTTGAAGCAGGAGAGCACAAAGCTGCGACCCTATGTGCTCCAGAGCGCCTCGGCTCTTCAAGACAACTTGACAGAGCTTCGCGAGATTCTCAACAACGACAAGTCCCACATCGATTCTCTGGACCGCCGAGCCAGAGCTCTTCAGACTTCAACCGATTCCTTCTCTGTCGTCTCCTCAGAGGTAGCATCCTGCATCAAGATTCTAGACGAGATTGCATCGGAGCTGTCCAAGGAGGAGGAGGAACTGGCACGCAACGCAAAGCAGCGAGATGCTCTCTCGGAGCGCAATAACAACGCTCATGAGGTGGAGCGCGCCGAGGGTCTCCTTAAGCGCCAGCTTTCCAAGTGGACAGAACGAACGGAGAAGCTCCGCGAGCGTAGCAACCAAAAGGCACAGGAGGCCAAGGAGAGGATGCAAGAGCTCAGCGCGGTCCACAAGCAGCTCACAGCTGAGCGCACCGAGAAGGGCAAGGAGATGGAAATCCGACGTGTGAGGATTGAACAAACCGAGAAGAAGGTTAGTTTTCCGCATTTCTTGATTTATCACACGACAGTATGCTAACTCGACGACAGATGCTCGACTTGAAGGAGAACATTGAGAATGAAGTTCACAGTGCACACGAAGAGTATCGAAAGATGGAGGCTCATATTGAGCTTTACATTGCAGAGATGGAGCAGGCTATTGCTTAGATCCGTCTTTGACTCGTTACCTTTGTCTGTTTGCTTTACGGTTGGGCGGCAATGCTTGGAATAGATACCATGGGCTGGCGTTAAAGGCGGTTTATCACGACATGTTATGCAGTGTTTATGTGTATCTCGAGCATAACGATGATGATGCGATGATGTTGATGTTGAATATTATCAGTGTACGTGCTGTTCGCTACATGTTGCATCAAGACATGCTCCTCTGACTTTGATATGGTCCATGAGAGGTATCTCATGTGTCGTTGTTCTTTCGATCCTCAAACTCGAACCAGCGGCTCATTACCTGGCGAATACTAACTCCCCGTCCACTCCATGACCCATCATCCTTCCTCGCTGTGCCATTAAGAAGAGGGACTATTTCTCCCCCAAGATGCTCGATATCGTCGTGACCTCCTATACCCTTAGGTTCGATAACCACTGCTCGAAACTCATTTCGTGATGCAGAATCCACCAAGAGCGCCGCCGAGTTACCAATACCTTGAGCAGACCACTCACTGGCATCACGGTGAAGTGCTAAGAGTCCGTATACCAAGAGTATCGGTGCACGAGTGCCAGGAACGTGATTCGGCGGTGCTGATACTGGAGAGTCCTTGGATGTGAAGACGGAAAGTTGCGCGCGAAGATGTGTGACTGTGGGAGTGAATATTATTCGTATATGACGAGATATGGCGATCTGATAGAGTGATGCTGTAAGAAAGGGATGAGAAGGTGACGCTATTTCAGGATCTTTGTCTTGGAGAGTGAGATGGTGTGTGATATCTTCGACAAGAGACTGTTCGAATTCGACCTTTGTAGAGCCTATTACTATGGTTGTCGGATATCGGTGATACGAGATGATGTATGACAAGAGCTCCGAGGGCGTTGCGGGAGAGAGGACGATGGGTTGAGATGCCATCTTTTTGAGATGTGGTTGTCCAGGGTAGTTGATCTGAAGAAGAAGAAGAA
>JABCKE020000225.1:0-11601 GCA_013186425.2 Fusarium sp. NRRL 62610
GAGCCGCAACAACTTCCAGAAACCGTCAAGGACGGGGCGCCGCCCGAGGAAGCTCCTGAAGTCCCCCCCAACCCCACTGCAGACGTTGCGATACCTGGAAAGGAAGCAGGTGCTCAATCCAGAGAACCGACTGTGGAGGAGGCATCAAGAGCTGCAACCGCGAACGCGGCCTCCCCTCCCTCTCTCGAAGCCACACCAGCTGCAGAGAGGCAGAAGCGCAAACGCCGCTCTCTCACACCGCCACCGACCGAAGAAGCCATCGCGCGCAAACGCGCCCGCGCAGACGAGGAGGGCACGGCGGCAAACGGAGGAGATTCCTTACCCGCGCGCGAGGAGGAGCATTCACAGCCTCAGACCGAGGAGCGGGAGGAACCTGCGCCTATGAATATCGACAACGAGGAGCCGCAACCGGAAAAGAATCAAGAAACTGCACCCGCGCCCGAGCCCGAGCCCGCGCCTCGAGAGGAAACACCTGCCGATAAACCGCAGGAAATGGATTACGAGAGAGATGTTGCCCCTTCGGTGCACCCAGCTACTACAGCCCTCTATGTCAAGAACTTGATGCGCCCCCTTCGGCCCCAGGACGTCAAGGCGCACCTCGTCGACCTCGCAACACCCCCGAGAGACCCTCTTGACGATGATATCATTGTCGAGTTCTTCCTCGACCAGATCCGCACCCATGCCTTTGTCGTTTTCAGGACCACCGCTGCCGCCGCCCGTGTTCGCAACGCCCTTCACGACAGCGTCTGGCCTAACGAGAGCAACCGCAAGCCCCTCTGGCTCGACTTTATCCCCCCTGAGAAAGTACGCGACTGGATCGAGACGGAGCATGCTAGCGGCGGTCCGCGTGGACGTTCTAGTGCCCGATGGGAGGTTGTTTACGAGAACGGCCCCGACGGGACTGTCGAGGCACATCTTGACGAAGCCACAGCGTCCGCCTCTCGCGCAGGCCCTCCTCCGGGTCCAAGACAGCCCACGGGCCCCTCCATGATGGGCAGCGACGCTGTTCCCGTCGGCCCCAGAGGCTATCGCGACCCTGCTATTCCAACGGGCCCTCGTCCTGTCCGACCAGGCACCGGACCCGGCCCTCGTCCTCCACCTACCAACCCAGGCGGCACCTCCAAGCGCACCAACAGTCGACCTGCTATCTACTATCAGCCCGTGTCTGAAGACCTCGCAAGCCGCCGAATCGACAACATGCGCTCCTTCTACTCGACGGACCGCGACCGCGACGTTGGCCGTGACATTAACCGCTACTCCTTTGAGGACGGAGCCTCCTTCGTCGATCGAGGCAAGGAGGTCTTTGAGGGTATTCGACCTCCACACCGCGAGCGTGCCGTAGAGCGTGAGCGTCGTGGAGGACGTCGTCGTGGCGGTGGTGGTGGCAGAGGTGGCGGCGGTCGCCCTCGGAGTGATCGCTACTTACCTCCTCCCCGCGACGACCGACGACCTCGACATGGCTCCGAAGCCGAGAACGGCTTTGACCGGATGAGGGACTGATTCTATCGGAGGAGAGAGGGAATTTTAGTGCATATGCTTTGCTGTGTATATACATGAGAGATGAAATGGGTGATGGTCACTGGCTTGGAGGGCGGCGTCGAGGGGTCTAAAAGGCTGGCACGGAACAAAGGCATGGGATCATGGTGGGCTCTACTATGGTATATGGAATTGAAGCTCGATTAATCAATCACGTCAATAACTTGCCTGGCCGTGAAATGAGACGAAGGGGCGTGGTTCTGAAAGGCTCATATGAAGAGACCTAGAATGTTGTGAGACCTGCATCTACAGCCCCGGGGAACAGTGAAAACATCATAGTCACAGTGAGTCAAGCTGGGGAGAATCAAGATATAATGTAATGTTCCAAGTTTGTTTATTGCTCTACGTATCAACAAGAAAAAGTATCAATCTTTATCCCTTCTCGCGCAAAGTAAAAATCATCAACCGTCCGTTACCCTGCTACCGATCCTTGACGCCAAAAAGATTCTCTACAACGATCCACCTAGGCCGAAGCGGCAAGGGGAGTAGGCTCGACGCCAACACGCTGTCGGCTGAGAATGTCGAGCATCAGGGGGCTGGGTCGGTTGTCCTTGTAGACGGTCTGGTTGCTCTTGGCGAGCTGGACGTTCTGGAGGTACTTGTCGAAGAGGTAAGAGCTGTCCATGGGGCCGCCCTTGGCCTCGGGGTGGAACTGGGTAGAGAAGATAGGACGGATCTTATGCATCATACCCTCGTTGCTACCGTCGTTGAGGTTGACAAAGTACTCCTTGAACTCGCTGGGGAGAGTGCTGGCGTCAATGGCGTAACCGTGGTTCTGGCTGGTGATGTGGCACTGGCCAGTGGTCAAGTCAAGGGCGGGAATGTTGTGAGCACGGTTGCCGTACTTGAGCTTGATGGTGCGGGCTCCGACGGCGAGGGCCAGAAGCTGGTGGCCCAGGCAAATACCCATGATGGGGATGGACGAGGTCTCCATCAGGCGGGCGAGGTTGTAGACAGTGTCTTGGCAGTGAGTAGGGTCACCAGGACCGTTGGAGATGAAGACACCATCAAAGTGCTGAGAGACCTTGTGGATGGGGTAGTCGTAGGGGAAGACGGTGACTGAAGCGCCTCGGCTGACCAGGCTGCGGAGAATGTTCTCCTTGACACCACAGTCGATAAGGGCAACGTGCAGAGAGGCACCGGGAGACTCGACAACGAAGGGAGCCTTGGTGCTGACACGCTTGACCAGGTTGATCTGGCCAGGGTCGATGAAGCCCTCATCCTCATCGGCATCGTACTCATCACCAATGGAGATCCTAGCAAGGGAGGAACCCTGCTCTCGGAGGTAGGTGACAATGGCACGGGTATCAACACCAGAGATGGCGGGAACACCCTCTCGGGCGCACCACTCGCCCAGACTCTCAACGGCGGTCCAGTGGCTGTAGTTGACAGCGACGTCGGAGACGACAACACCGGCACACTGGACGTGGGGGGACTCGAAGTACTTGAGGAGGTTGTACTGGTCTCGGGCGTTGGAGGGAACACCATAGTTGCCAATGAGGGGCTGGGTGAAGACGAGGATCTGGCCTCGGTAGGAGGGGTCGGTCATGGACTCGGGATAGCCAACAAGGGAGGTGGTGAAGACAGCCTCGCCAGAGATGTTGGCGTTGGCGCCGAAAGCCTTGCCCTGGAAGACAGGACCATCTCGGATAGTGAGAGTCGCAGGAAGGGAAGCGACAGGAGCAGTAGCTCGGGTAGCAGTGAAGGGCATCTTCCTGCCCTTGCTGCCAGCAACGGCCTGCTCAGACAGGTATCGGACCTGAAGCATAGATCGGCCAGGAGCCGACGCGGACTTGGCCGCGGGTTTGGCAAAGGATGCCAGTCGGGAGAACATTTTGATGTCGGTTGAGGGTGGTTGTTGTTGAAGTTAGAGGAAGAGGAAAGGCGGTAGCTGGTTGGTCAATGAAGCCCTTTAGCAAGATTGGGACTTCCAGAGATGGTCTGTAGCGTAAAGTTAGATTAGTTTCAGAAGCCCAACGGATCTAGGATGGGATAGCTTGGGAAGCGGTGAGTCAGGCCAAGCTAGGGACAAGACGAACCAGAGAGATAATCCTGTAGCAAACGAGTCAGTGATAAGTCAATTGAAGAGTAGAAGTATTGAAGAGATGATAGGAGAAGCATTGACTGTCGAGAAGCCCGTTCTTTACTTCCCGTCAAACGGACAAGTTTTTGGCGGGGTCACGATAGGATGCTCACCGACGAACGGAGCAGCAGCCGCACGCGACACAATGACTCGACAAACAGAAAAAAAGACAGTAGAAAGCAAACGTACCTGCGAGGTGAAGATCGAAGGGCGTCCGTTCATATGAGCGGATTGTGAGACAAGCTCGGTGTGGGAGGAGGGGTAAGAAGTGTGAGACTATGCAGTCAGAGCGTTTTGTAAGAGTTGTACAAAGAGTTGATATATCGCGAGGATTTCTTTCTGTTGTAGAAGAAAAGAAAGAAAGAAGAGGGAGGGGCCGAGAAGGAAGAGAAAAGACGAGAGACGCTCGCGCCTCCCTCCTCCTGACAACGCCGTGTTGGTCATTGGCCATGTTGGCTCCTCCCCGCCAAGTTTTTTTTTTCTTCTTAGTGGGGTAGCTTTAGACTCGCATTTTTTTTGCTCTGGCGGAAGCTCAAAGCCGCCGAGCCGCCTCCCAAAGGACACTCTTTTTTGCTGTGGGCGGCTTCGGCGCTCCGCCTGGTGACACCGCTGCGGAGCCGCTAATGCAGCCCCTGGACCCTGGTGACGATGACCCGTCATTGTGGGAGGAAGTTTGCTCGTGCCTCCGATATCGTTTTTATCTAAGCTTGGCGGGTTGAGTCTGTGTCTGGTCTGTGTGTGTGCCTCTGTGCTTGACCAACACCAATTACATTTCACATCCACTATCGGATCGACACACTCTTGTTGAGTCGACGAAACGAGGGCGACGATTCCCTTTTATCCTCAATAGCCCATGACGTACCGTGTCAACTCACGCGAAGACGTCAAGCTCTTCACCTCAGTTCAGCTCAATGGGGAGAGGCCGGACAGTGGAGTAAACAAGTAGACAGCTTCCCAGGATCCTTGTTGGGGAACGACGGAAGACCAAGGGCGCGCCCACACTGATTCGCCCGCCTTTCGCATGCGGGCGGTCAAGCTGACGGAGGCAGGGCCATGGAGCTAGAGTCGTTAAGAGTTTGGATCCATCGCGGGTTTTTTTCCTGTTGATACCGGGACCAACACCCCAGGAACATGGCGTCCGTCATGTCCGAATCCCGGACGGGACGGCGGAATGGGCTTCGATAAGGACGTTCCTGGATCGGACACAATGAGTCAAGACAGATAATCAGATCGTAGCAGTAGTCAAGGATCATTATAAACCCAGACCATGAATGTCGAGATCAAGATGGACCTTGTTTCTAGGGAGATGCATGTACAACCTCAAGCACAGTCCTCTTCGCTCACGGGACTCTTTTCCACCAAGCATCCACTCATGATACCCACAGGTGTCACATTCATAAGTGCAAACTGCCACCCATTTCTTTCATCGCACCCCATTAGTACCAAGTGGAACGCACTGGGGTAGTGGGAATTCACTTGATCTCAATCTGAGAGTTGAAAAATCGAAACCTCGCCTGTAATGGTGAGGTTCTGATTTTTTGCACTTTTTGCCAAACCACCTTGCGTGGATAACACCCCTCCACTGGACAGCATTTTACAAGTTAACACGGTCTGGAGATGAGTGTCAACATCATACTGGACACCTTCAGCACGATGTTAGCACTCTAACATGATATTCGGACTTGAAGTGATATTGAGACTCGTCTCCAGACTGTGTTGACTTGCAAAATACTGTCCAGGGGATGGTATGGGTCGCGTAAGTCAGGTTGAACCGCGAATTATTGCATCAAGGAAGGAAACAGAGGCATTGGGCCTAGTAACTCAACTCGGAGTTAGAATGGACTTGATTGATTCGTCAAAGAATCAATATGGATGGTGAAGTTGGTCTTAAGCCCTCTTCTCATTGACTTGTATGCCTACCACAAACCTGGGAGTTTCATTTTCACAAATGGTGGTTATCACCAACAGATATCCAAGCGTCCAATTCTCAACGACTTATAAACTATCGAAATATCTTGCTTGGGACATGAAACGAAATATTTCAGCGTTTAAGAGCTTTAGGTTGTAATACTGCGGATACTCATATATCGAAACCTGTCTACTTTGCTTCCTATGCCCAGGACTCTCTTTGGCTCTGGAAGTGGAATCATCAAGAATGTACATATATTCACATGACGTTTATTTATTCTATTTCTCGTACACTACATCGAGCTTCTTAGATACGACAATACTCCCCGAATCGTGCATATTCATCAAGCTGCCCCTCTCATTTACAGCGCACCAAGCTCCTTGAGCTTGCTAACCAGGCCACCAACATCCTCGACCTTGCCACCACCCTGTCGAGTAGGAGGCTCTTTTAAACGTTAGCAATCCGTACCTCTTAAACATTCTTCCCAATTGCATAGAAAACTCACCGGCAACCTTGAGCACCTTGAGGCGCTTCTCATTGTCCAGCCCAAAGTCGGACAGCTTGACCTTTTCGAGCTTCTTCTTCTTGGCCTTCATGATGTTGGGCAGGCTGGCGTATCGGGGCTCGTTGAGTCGCAGGTCCGTCGTGATCACCATGGGTAGCTTGGCCTTGACGGTCTCGACGCCGCCGTCCACCTCCTTGGTCACAATCACCTCATCGCCGGCGCCGAACTCGACCTTGCTCGCCTGTGTCGCCTGCGGCCAGCCCAGGAGACCTGCCAGCATCTGACCTGTCTGGTTGGCGTCGTCGTCGATGCTCTGCTTGCCCAGCACCACCAGGTTGCTCTTCTGCTGCTCTGCCGCCTGTCGTAGGAGCTTGGCCACCGTCAGGGGTTCCAATTCCTCGCCGTCCTTGATCTCCACGTGGATGCCGCGGTCCGCGCCCATAGCCATTGCCGTCCGGAGAACGTCCTGCGCCTTGGGGGGTCCGGCCGAGATGACGCAGATGTCCTCGACGCCGCCGGGGGCTCGCTTCTTCTCGCGGATGCGCACAGACTCCTCGACCGAGAGCTCATCGAAGGGGTTCATGGAGTGCTTGACACCGGCCGTCTCGACGCCCGTCTGGGCCTTGTTCACTCGAGGCTTGACCTGCGGACAGCGTCAGAGCTCAATGGATTCACTCAGTTACCAATTCCTGTGTCCTTACCGCATAGTCGATAACCCGCTTCACAGGGACGAGGATCCGTAGTGCCGACATCGTTGTGGTTTTGCTGTTCAATGCAAAAGTTGAATTGAAGGTTGTCGGGGGAGGGAGCGGCGGCAAGAAGTACAAGACGGCCGAGAGCCAAAGTCGTCATGGCAAAGCTCGGGCGGGAGCGGTACCGGCTAGGGCCGGCTCCAACCTCGGCCGACTACCCCACGTGACAGCCGTCTTGAGGCCGAGCATCGGATTTGTGCGCCCGGTCACCGGGACCTTGAGATATGAGCTCGAGATTTCGCTTTCTTGATTAGAACCGTCAAAACCGGCGTTTTCAATACCGGAATTCGTGTCTAAGAGGCCGCTTCTTGACCGAGAAAGACAACATCCACCATAAAACCACATTGGACTTACAACAGCCCTCGTGGCTAACTCGGCTTATAGCCGACTTCGACCGCCGGCGACTAGAGGTAGAATGCCGAGTCCAGCCATCAATACCCTCTTACATACGTCAGGCATATATCGAATCCCTTCACACTGACAAGCATTGCTGCCGTCTTACTGCAAAACCCTGGAGATGACCAAATTCTCTTGATCGAAGACTCGCTCCATTAACAAGCACGCCTATACTCCAAAGCTCCAACTCCCAACCATCAACAACATGTTTCCTCTCAATCTACCGTCTTACATCCCCCCTTGTAGTCTACTTCACCAATCATCCCACTCATCCGCCTGCTTCTTCGGCGCCGGAGCTGTGTTCTTCTTGCCCATGCCCATGGCACTTGTGCCAATGGAGCTATTGTTGGGTTGCCTCTGGTCTGCCAGGTTGGAGAACTCATCCCAGAAGCTCTTCTTGCTCTCATCTAGTGGGGCATCCCGGTTCTTTTGGTGCTCGGGGCCCTCCACGAAACGGTTGAAACCTTCTTGTGCGTTCTTGCCAGCTTGCTGAGCTGACTTGGCGAATGAGGCTGCTGTTAATTGCGCCTGTTTGGCAAAGTCACCCTCGGCGAGCTGTGCGAGGCGGTCGTGTTAGCTGAGGTTATCATAGAACATAGGGATCGTAGACAATGAGGTCATACCTGCTTGGCCGTGGGCTGAATGTAGCCATCGTTGACTGTCTTGGCAGTCTTGGAGACTGTCGATGTAAACCAGCCGAAACCCTTGGTCAGCGCCGCCACCGTGTCCTTCTGCATGTCGGCAAAGTTGGGCAGATCATTGTCCGACTGGCTCGGCGCAGGCGTGCTGCCAAAACCAGCGTACTTGCCTCCCTGGCTGGGCGGGAGATGGTCTGGCCGCGAGGCATTGTCGGCGCCCAGCCTGGCAAAGTACTGGTCGTCCACCCTGACCTTGCCCGACCCCGGCGCCGGGCTCTGGTTCCGGTTGGCGGTGCCGCCCATGGGAGTCGACGTCCGCGACGCCGGCTTCGCGGCGGCGGGTGTAGGAGCTGGCTTCTTGGCGCCGGGCACGTACTCGCGGCCTTCGACCTTGCAGCTCAACCTCTCCTTCCACTCCTCGCCGACCTCGCCACTGTACCGCTCCGCGATGGTTGAGTCCTCCCAGGTGATGCCCATCATCTTTGTCTGCTCATGCGCTTCGAAAAAGTCCCTCCACCCCTCGTTGCCACCGAGTCGCATCCGCTCGATCTCGCTCGACTTGAAGGCGTCCATCGAGATACTCCTGACGAAGGAGATGTGCACACCGAGGCCTCGATGCACGCCGGCGCACGACAGGCAGATAAAGATGCCAAACTTGGGAGACGCCCATTGCGGGGATGGCGCATTGCAGTCGCAGCAGAGGTTGTTCTTGGATTCCTTCTGGAGGGCGGCAAGCTGGGATGGACGTCAGCACGTGTGAGCGCATCGCCGCCAGGAGGCGACGTCAGAGAGGCCACAAGCCTGATACTGATAGGGAGGAAAGGGAGAGAGAAGACTTGAACTGACCTTGGACCGCGTCTCGGGATCTACCTCCCACATGCCCTTGGACGCCATCGCGACAGACGTAGAGACCGTAACCGATCGGATGCTCTCGAGTTGAAGGTTTGTTTGGGTGACGGATGTTTGGTATGGGTGGTTGATGCCCAGTTGGCGGCTCGAAACCTGTTGCAAAGGGAGACGAATGGATTGATGTCTCAGTGCGCTAGAGGCTACAGTAGGTAACCCCCTGCTTCTTCTGCTTGGATCCAGTACTCCGTACACCACTCAGCTTTCAGGGCACTGAAGCATGGGTCCCTGTCCCGTCTTAATGCGTGCGTGCCAGTAGGTTCCGTGTCCAGTTCAAGCTGGACCCATCCATTCATCCAGTGGCAGGGTCCTTAAGGGGTTGGGTTGGGTCGGCGGGGCAAGTCGCTGCAGTTCATTCATACCTGGGTACCGACCGTCCTTATCCCCCGAAACAGCACATTTCAAGGTTCTAGAACCAACATGTACAATGCCCACGTGAGCTTCAACACCACACAATCTTTGACCTCAGCTGTCGTGTCAGGAACTTAGAATAGCGTTTGACAGCATAACTTTGCGCCAACGAACATTCACACATAATAACTACCTACTTATTGGCAATTCATTCTCTCCAAACCGAGTTGGAACGCTCTCAGCTCCTCTGGTGAGAACCATGACGCCTCCCGATGATCCCCACAAGCCTATCAAACAACGACGTCAACATCACCCTCGACATGCCTATCAAACACTACATCACATCATCGACAAACTCACTCATTCACTTTTGGGCCACATCACGTCAAACGTATCACCGGGCATTCTAACCCACCAGAATTACAATCATCTTGTTTCATCAAAAACGCCCTGTTTAATAAATGCGCCGAGCTTTTCTCTCCCTCGAGCCGCCTCCGGCGTAAACTAGTGTACATCCCAGCAGAAGAGTGATGGAGAAAAGGGTGATACAAATACATGAATGAGGGCCTGCGAACTTTTGCGTTCCGATTATGGAGATATTAAGTGTTTTGGGAAAAGAGAACAAGGTTGACAAGAAAACACCATTCCGAGATTTCATCAGAGTTCGAATAGCTCTTGGTTACGTCCCAGTCAAGGTGTTGAATAATCCCCTTTGTTTCTTTTCATCTCTGTAGCGAGAATCTACCGTAAGAGAAATCGTTGAAATCGCGTGCCAAATCGTAAGAGTGATCATCGTGGCATGAACAAATCTTCATGCCCGTGAGACTCGCGTCAGGCCCAGACTTAGGCAGTGGTGACGGGAGTGGTGGTAGCGGCCGCAGGGGCAGCAGCAGGAGCAGCGGGGGCCGCGGCGGGGGCAGCAGCCTCAGTCTTCTTCTCAGCAGCGGCCGGAGCAGCAGCAGGGGCGGCAGCAGGAGCCGCAGCGGGAGCAGCCTCAGTAGCAGGGGCAGCCTCCTTCTGGCCGTTGACGGCACCATCGTGGTGGTCATCATCGGTCTTGTCGGGGCTGTCAATAGCAACCTTGACGGCAATCTCACGGCCCTCAATCTCCTTTCCGTTCATCTCAGAAACAGCCTTCTGCTGAAGCTCCTCAGAGGCCAGAGTGACGAAGCCGAAACCACGGCCCTTGCGAGCCTCACCGCGAGCCTGAAGCTTCTTGATCATGAATCGGGGAATGGGTCGGAGAGCGATCTTGGCAGAAGAGGGCTCGTAAGCCTTGAAGAGCTCAATGAGCTGTTGACAAAGTTAGTAATGTGAACCAGCTTAAAGTCCAACGGGTACTGACCTTCTCCTCGGTCAGGTCATAAGGCAGGTTGGCGACCATGACCTTGGTCTTGGAAGGAATTCCATCAGCGGGGGGGCCACGCTCGCGGCGCTCGCGCTGAGGTCGAGCTTGAGTCTTGGTCTTGGTGCTGTCGTCAGTGTTGATCTTGTTTGTGATGTCGGTCAAAGGTTGAACCTCAGTAGTGGTAGGAGCAGCGACTGCGGCGGCAGCATCCTCGGTAGCAGCAACGGCCTCGGTAGCCTCACCCTCCTTCTTCTCACCGGCGCCCTCCTGCGTATTGGTCAGTAAAAGTTGCAGAGGGGCGACATCTTTCGATGATGACTCACACGTCCAGCGCGGGCGCCGCGTCCACCACGACCACGGCCTCTGCCACGGCCACGTCCCGAAGCTCGGCGACGAGATCCCTCAGCGCCGGAACCCTCTCCGTTGGCGCCCTCAGTCTTCTCACCAGCGGGCTCGGGCTTGCGAGCGAGCTGGACAGAAACCTTGCGCTCAAGGATCTCCTTGCCGGAGAGCTCCTCGATGGCGCGCTCAGCCTCATTAGGGGTAGAGAGGTCAACAAAGGCGTAGCCGACAGGGCGGTCGGTGCGAGGGTTCTTTGGGATCGAGACAGACTCACTATGGAGATGTCAGTAAATGCTTGGTGTCCGCCATGAGGTGATGGTGCGGTGGCAGTAGATGGACGTCAAGCCCGTGCAACCAACAGGGACAAGCCCAATGTGCGCAGCGCCTTCCTGGTTGCGAACGGTACAGATGCGACGCCAAAGTCGAGGCCCCATGATGTGGTGGTGGTTCTGGGGCATGCCTGCCGACATTGGTGGTCGACTGATGTCCAGGGAAGGAGCGCATCGCGATGGCAGAGAGACACGTGTCTCCAGCGGGGTACTCGAATGTCGAGCTCAAAGAGCGGCGAGAAGGGGGGCAAAAGGTTCGAGGGAATGGGAGGCTCGATGATCAAGAGAAGAGGGAACTCACACAAGATAGCTCTTGAAGAAGTCCTTCAACTCCCCCTCAGTTGTCGCATAGGCCAGGTTGCCGATGTAGAGGCGGCGGCCCTCAGCAGCGCTGGCCGAGGCGGCCTCGTTGGCGGCCGTCTTGTCATCGGCAGGCTTGCTGATAGAGGTATTGCTCAGAGTGTTTGCGACGTCATTAACGGCAGCATCCAGGTTGTTGGTGGTGT
>JABCKE020000232.1:0-14945 GCA_013186425.2 Fusarium sp. NRRL 62610
GGGGGTGAGAACAAAGGCGCTGTCGGTCGTCGAGATTAGGTGATACGAGCAAGGCGGTGCGGTAGGGAGGAGATGGGAGGAGATGCAGCTTCAAACAACAATAAAAAACAAGAAACCAGAATAAGAAGAAAACCGAAAAAAGGCTGCTGATACTGGACGTTAATCAGTCAGTCAGTCATAAACTCATGGACAGCAAGAAAGCTGGTGGAGGTGCTGAACGAGATCAAGATGGCCTTGCGGGGAGCAGGTGGTTTTGAGTGTGCCCAGTGCAGTGCCCTGTGGTGTGCGCCTCTCTCCGGGTCTCCTCTGAACGCCGCGCGCAGAGCAGAGGCCAGGACTTGGAGGCGCCGGGGCCGGCCTGAGCGGCATGGACTAGCACGACAAGGTTGAGAGCCGCGTAGGCATGGGCCGTCTGGCGGCGTCCAGGATGGGTGGTAGTGGATGGGAGGGCAGGGATGAGTGGATGTGGATGGGATGGGATGCTCGTGGCGGCGAGAATAGAATGCGATGGCGCATGCGATTGGGAGCTATTGGGGACGAGAGAGGCCTCAGGGGGTACGCCGAAGACACGACACGAGGCTAGCGCTTGTCGACGTCTGGAGCGTGATCGAAGCCAGCCGGTAGCCTGCGGTAGCTTCTACGAATAGAGAGCCAGTGATTGAAGATCCAATACCGCAGTAGCTGATGTGCTGCGCGCTGCCCTGCGTGCGTGCGTGGGATGGGATGGGGATGGAGTGGATGGATGGAGGGGTCCTTGTCGAGTTCCACCTGAGCCAAGACGTCTTGAACCAGGCAAACAAGCAGCGGACAAGCAGGCAAAAGCAAGGCTGCGGCGAGCGGGAGCGAATCGAGCAGCGGCAATGTGCTGTTCGGCCGGTAACTAGTAATTGCACAGTAACTATTGATTGAATAAGCCCTGGTCCGGTAGCCCTGTCTGGCACGCGTGGGGAGCCGAGGCGCGCTGAGTGGGTGGTGACCGGGATCAGGCGGAGGAGTCGGTGACGGGATGACGGAGGCAATGTCCACACGACCATTGGCCGTGCGCCTGTTTTGGGAATGCCAGTCTCACGGCAGTCCATCGCAGCTGATGGCTGGCTCAGCACCACATGGTCAAATGCGATATCGAGTCAGTGGGTGGGATAGAGATAGATCTCCCTCGATCCTGGAGGAGGAGGATCGAGGAACACGTCGCAGGAGGGGAGAAAAAAAAAGAGGGTGTCCTCTCTGCGACCCAAGCAAAGCTCCGAGAGGTCTGTCTGCCATGCGCATGTTGTGTAACTGTGAGACAACCAAGAGATTGCCAGGCGAGAGACAAGGGTTAAGACAAGGGATGGCTCATCACAACAGCCAGCCAGCCAGCCCCAGGGGCGTTGAATAGTCACAGCACCATTCTGAGGGCGTCTCTTCTCTCTCTCCATGGAATGACTTGTCAGGGACGCTTAAAAGAGTGACGACGAGGGATGGAAATCCAGGAATAGGAATGATGAGCCACGGAATGGGCGCAGCCCGCTCCATCAACCGCCAATCACAACCTCCAAAGCATCCGTGATCGCGAATCGCTCCTCTAGCTGCTTAGCCCGCGGGAGGCTGCGGACGCCAAGCACCATTCCGTCGGGGACCACCCCTGAGATGATGAGCGGACGGGAGGCCTGGCCTAACAATTGCTTGCCTGCCTGTTTGCTGCCGTTAGAGCAATTCCCCCTGAAGCTGACAAAGGGCTATGCTGATTTGCATCATGTTTGCACACTACGAGAGAAGCTTGGTTATGCTGCGCCGCGCGCTGGCCAGTTAGGATGATGATGATGATGACCAAGTTGACGAGGGTAGGGAGCTAGGATTGGAAAAAGTACCGTCTCACCTTGATCGTTTGAATGCTGTCGATGATCTGAGGTAATGGATACCATTACCGAGTACGTGCTCAAGGCTCATGATGGAGCCTGCCGGACCTCTAGGGACATATTCCACCCCCAGATGCAAGCTCCCCGTCCTCATCTTAGTCAATCCATGTCCATCTCGGACGCACTGAGCACATCAATCACCACAGCCGGTAATAGCGGGCGGGCCAAAAAGAAAACCCCTGCCTGTGTGGGTGATGCCGTGACGCTCAGACGCAGCAGCTCTCCCCCCGTCCCCCTGATGGATCTGATTAGATAACCCCTCCCATGAGAGACGCCATCAACATGTGTCCACGGCGCGCCTCAATCCCTGGCAGGCCAAGCCAGAGGACTGCCGCCCCTGCTGTAGCCCGCGAGCGCCGTCTTTCTGCGGCCGCCCGTTCCATGTCTGCTTTCGGCCATGGGCTTCTCTTCTGCGTCTAGTCGCGAAGATCCAGGGGCCCTCTTGTTTCCGTTCCTGGCTCTTGAAATGTTGCACGGCAGTCCCTGATCCTCAGAGCTACTGTACCAAACTGTGGCCCCTCTTTAGCTTTCAAGGCTGAAGAAGCTTTCTGCTGCTTACCTTGATCTTGAATTCGCCCAGACACACTTGCTCGCCAGCTTGACAAATGCAAGCCCATCGACGGAATTCGGCTCTCGCACATCACGCCCCCATGGTCAGACGCATCCCACGCTGCAGCAATCCATGTTCAATCGTCAAATTTTCAAATTGGAGATCCAATTCCATGCAGCAGCCACGGGAAGGGCCCCCCTGTCAGCACCCGCCGGACGGGGATATGCTTCGCATGGCCGCCTGAGACATGGTGTTCTGTCACATCTGCAACTGATCAATAGCATGCCTCGCATTGCAAATGGCTGTCATGTCCTGCGCCTGTCTCAGGGCTCACTTTCAGCTCGGACCGGGAACTTGTGAACCTGCCACGACAAGGGCAGGGCGAGACAGGGCGTTCTGCGGGGGTTAGACCGGGCTCACGGAGCAGCTTTCTCTTTGAAGCGGAGCAGAATTCAACCGACACATGGTGTGGTGTTCTCTCTTGCAGATGCCCGGCCGGCTGTCGAAGGATACCGACATACAGTATGGATGGATTGTCCAAGGCTTCTTGGCTTTTCAGTCCCACAATGACAGGAATAGTGGAAAGTGGCCTGCTTGACGTGGGTGTGTGTCTGCGGTTTGTATTTGTTCCGCCTCATCCATGTCAACTTTTGCCGGCCGAGAAATCAACGGGATATTGCAGAGCAACATCGCTTTTCAAAAAGGGTGTGACTAACTGTGAAGTGGCTGGCTTAGTTATTGCAGGGACTTGGTGATATTGGACAATAGAGGGTCTTACTAGAGAGACATACTTCCGTGACATTCATGTCGCAAACAAGGCAGCCGGAGTTTTCTTTACTTCGGGTTGTTTTGCGTGTTCAGAAACGGGGCAGCAAACAGCTCACCGGTTTAGTAGTGCCATGTTTCTGCATTTCCTAAGCCTTGACCGGGAAATGTAAAACCATGGATGTTGACTGGCGCGTGTAGGATCGTCAGTCGTTGGTGACGAACCATGCCGAATGAAGCGTGGGGGTTACCATCACCGTGGACATGGCCCTCGTAAGGTCGTGTCGTGAATGACCCGACCCAGTCGCGAGACGAAGACATGCTAATACGTTTTAGATTTTTTTTCAATAAATTCCCTCGATTTTTGTTTTTCTCAACACCCGCCGTTGTCGACAAAACTCGAGGCGAAATCGGGTCCTGCTTTGAAATCCAATAACTACCAAGTTTTGTACTTCGGGCCTCACCGCCGACGCCCGCTCCGCAACAGCACCGACTGCGTGACCCCGATGACGCGCTAGTTCGGGGCTATCCGCACAAATTCTTGGAGATCAAGATGGATCTTGGAACACTCATCGTGCTCATGTGCGCTGATCAGAACAGCTGGTCCAGTATTCGGCAGTTGGATTAGAGCCACTGTTGCTAGGATCAAGGCTTCAGATACCATCTTGACCAAGGCCCTATGAAGTACGGAGCTCTATATTCCAAGGAAGCCAGATCTTGGATGAGTTGTTTCTTTCCAACTTTCTAGAATCCCTTTGAAGCTAGATTAGCTCGACATGGTTGAACCTTAGCAAGCAATAGCTCTTGACCCTGAGAATGCGATAACGCCAGCCAAAGTCCAGCAATTCTCCTTATTTTTAGATCGGCCAAACACACAACATCCCTTTCGGCTAAAATTCTTTTTTACTATTCAAACCCCCTGAGACAAATCGAGACTTGCCCATTGTCTCAACTGATTCAGATGGTGAGTTGAGGTATTGAGGCCCGACACCAAAGAAGAGGGACGGCCTCATACCAAAGCGGGCCTTGGAGGGGGATCACGATCCCAAGATTTTGGAGACTAAGCGGAGGATTTTAACTCACGTGGTACCTAGATGCCACAGCTGCGAATGAAGAGGGCATGCCATTTGATGTAGTGGGTGATGTTATTGTGCACAAGTGTGGACGACCTTCGTCTGGCATTTTGACGTTAGCTCTAAAGACCGGTCATGTGATAGCATCGGCACCAGGAACATGCCTGTCGATATATCATCAGCAAAAGAATTCCCCAGCACGAGTAGAACACGTGAGCGTGTTTGCATCATTGCGACTCCAGAGAAGAGTTGATCGATTTCGGTACCAAGCCCGAGGCACCGAGTACACGGCTCACATCACCGGAGGTGTACCCCGCCAACAAAGCCGGCGGCCGTCGGGTCATGCCGGCACCCTCATTCTTAGCGTGCTCCTCCATGAACTATAACCAAGATTCCCTCTCACCAACAGGAATCTGTATCAATCCACCCTCTCAGCCTTCAGCCCTCAGCCTCTCCGGTCCCCCTGTGTCAGCCTCGCTATGGCGTCACCCCTGTCCGCTGCCAAGCAGCAGTTGAGGAGTCTCATGAAACAGAAGCTCACGGCCGTCACCCAGGATTCCATTACTACCCAGAGTATGACAGCCATCACCATCATTGTCATGCCTACGTTCGTAGCGTCTGTCACCTAACACCCGTCATGTAGGTCGCTGCATATTTGAGGCTCTGAAAGAGTTTCAGCCTTATAAGGATGCAAACCGCATCAGCATCTACCTGGCCATGCCCACGGCCGAAGTTCAGACTGATGCCATTGTTCGGCATGCGCTCAGCGCTGGCAAACAAGTCTTTGTCCCCTACCTTCACAGGTCACCTCTCCAGACACCGGACACCCCAGCCCGGGTGATGGACATGGTGCACCTAGAGAACTTGCAAGACTACGAGAGCCTCAAGCTCGATCGCTGGGGGATCCCGAGCGTGGATCCTACCACCGTGCACCAGCGACAGCGCATCCTAGGCGGACCAGACGCCCATCACTCGGAGCAGGCCACCTTGGATTTCATGGTTGTACCCGGCGTCGCCTTTGACTTGGATGACTCGGGGTCGATAAGGCGCCTTGGCCACGGCAAGGGGTTCTACGACTTCTTTATCAACCGGTACCTAGCCAAGATTCAAACAAAGGACGTTGTGCAGGAGAGGCCGCTGCTGCTGTACGGGCTGGCTTTGACAGAGCAGTTTGTCCCTACGTCATCAGAGCAAAGAGTTCCCACGGATGCCCACGATCGTAGACTCAATGGCCTTATTCTGGGCAATGGCGAGATTAAAACGGCGGCGTCATGATATACGTAGAGGTATTAGAAAAGAATAGATTTCGGGATTTCAGGTAGACGTGTGTCGGATATGTGAAAGATCAATGCCACGTGACGGGACGTGTGGCCTCGAAGATGTGGCCTTTGCAACGGCCGCCTAATGGGACATTTCATTACCAGTTGATTCGACAAGGTTTTATCTTGAAACAACAACATGGGTATTATTAGGTTTTCTGAGGAGTGCCTCTGGAAATGAGATCAATCCGCTCGAGACAGCACAGCAACGGCACACAGCCAAAGCTTCTTGAAATGGAATACAGTTCAACAAGTCACCCCGTTGCGCTCCCAACAAATATGACATTAAATCACAATCTCGTCCTTCAGGCACCTACATATATACTCTCCCTCTCCTCCCCTCGCCCTCGACCAAACACGCAACCTTCACCTTGAGCCTCATGAGGCGAATCGGAAAAACCACGGAATAACCCGAGGCAGATTGCCCCGCCAAGCATCTCTCCACCAACGTCGTCCCCCGTAGTCGGGAGGTGGGCTTTGTGTATTTTGCTTGTTTCTGAGTGCTATCCCACTTTCACATCTGGTCACCATAATCGCATCACCTCTTGCGCCTTGGCTCTTTGCCTTCCTCACTCCCTTGGGCCCGCACATCGTCCTTCTCCAGCTCCCCTAGAGGCCTGCCGTCATCAGTCCCTTCATCACCGTCTCCAGAGCCCGCCCCCCGATCATCACAATCTCCCGCCAGCTGCTTCAAAGCTACGGTGTTCCTTTGTATGCGCCACGACGACCACGTACCATCGCGCGCAGGCTACGCAAACCCTCCCACTTACGACCTTTACGTCTCTTTCACTGCCGCATAATACATAATGGCCACGAACGGAGCCCAGGAGGCCTTCGCGCCACCCGATGTGCTGGCTGCCGTCATGACCATGAGGAGCGGGGAGCAAGAGGCCAAGAAGCACGCCCATGAGTACTTGGAGAGATTTCAGAAATCGGTGGGTCGCGCAGATTCGACATCTTGATGCGGACGCTGTTTGGCATGCTAACATGTGATTGTAGAAAGCCTCATGGGCAACTATAATAGGAATTTTGCAGTCCGATGCCGAACCAGAGGCTACCCTCTTTGCGGCCATCACCCTGCGTGGAAAGGTTGGAGACTCGCAGAGTGCCGCACCTCATCATCACTAACAGCTCCTAGATCACATACGACCTTTCTACTCAGGTTCCTCCCAACGAACTCCCCGGGCTTCGAAGCCAGATCCTCCTTCTCCTGAAGCACTTCGCCCCCGGGCCCAAACCCATCCGTGTCCAGCTGTGTGTGTGCCTGGCCATTCTAGCGATCCAGATGAAGGACTGGAACGACGTCCTGGCGTCTGTGGTCCAGTCCCTTGGCGACAGCCCCGAGAGCTATGCCTGCGTCCTGGATTTCCTCCGAGTCCTCCCTGAAGAAGTCACCGAAGGTCGAAAGATCACCTTGTCTGTACGTGGATCGCGCAACCATAGACCGGGAACCCGCTCTCTTCGAGATCGTATCGTCTGGTCATCATCAACCCGAGTACAAGTCTAATAGTTTCGAATTAGGAAGAAGATTTGGCGGCGCGAACGCAAGCTTTGTTGGCAGATAATGCGGACCAGGTTGTCCAACTCCTTATTAACTATTCTCAATCGTCACGTAAGTCGACCGGTTCTACTACCACGCAATAACTAACAGGTCCTGCAGCCGCTGCTGCCCAAAATCCCCAGCTGATGGAGTGCATTACGTCTTGGCTTCGAGAGGTCCCCGTCGGCAACATCGTCAAGTCGCCCCTTTTGGACCTCATCTTCACCGGCGTTACGAGCGACCAGTGCAGCCAGGAGGCTTCCGAGTGTCTCTGCACCATCCTTAGAGAGGCTAGCGATGTGGATGTGACTCCGGATATCATTGAGATCCTGTTCCCAAGGATCATCTCCCTCAAGCCTCAAGTGGCCAAGGCGGCGGAGGAGGAGGACACCGAGACTCTCAAGGCCCTGACCAAGGTGTATGCTACTGCGGGAGAAAGCTGGGTTGTGGGTATTGCTCGCCAACCCACCCATTTCCGACCCCTGGTCGAGGCCATCCTGGAATGCGCCTCAAGAGACACGGAGCGAGATGTGATTGAGCACACCTTCAACTTCTGGCTGGAACTCAAGCTGTATCTCGTGTTGGACATCTATATCGAGGGTCGTCTGCAACTTGTGGATATCTATGCTAAGCTGGTGGATATTCTTCTGAAGGATCTGGAATACCCCAAGCCGGACTCGGGCAACGAAAACGACCTCTTCGACGGAGACCGTGAGCAGGAGGAAAAGTTTAGGGAGTTCCGTCACCACATGGGTGACACGCTGAAGGATTGCTGCGAGGTTATGGGTGTCACGGAATGCCTGACCAAGGCACTCCAGGCTATTCAAGTATGGATGTCCAAGTATGCCAGCCAGGTCACGGACACCAATGTCCCTCACTGGCAGGAGCTGGAGGCGCCTCTGTTCGCCATGCGTGCCCTAGGCCGGATGGTTGACAAGGATGAAAACATTGTGTTGCCCCAGCTTATGCCTCTACTTGTGCAGATCCCTAGCCACGAGAAGCTTCGGTTCGCCACCATCATGGTGCTTGGACGGTACACTGAGTGGACAGCTGCGCACCCTGAGTACCTCGAGCCTCAGTTCAACTACATCGTGAGCTCGTTCCAGACAGATTCCAAGGAGATTGTCCGTGGAGCAGCTCTCGCCATCAAGTATTTCTGCACCGACTGCAAGCACCTCCTTAGTGGGCAGGTGCTTCAGCTGCAGACCTTCTACGATCAGATCTTGGACAAGCTGCCCGACGCGAGCAAGGAGGAGATCACGGAGGGTGTAGCCAACGTGGTAGCTGTCCAGCCCGTGGAGGAGGTTTACCGACTGCTCAAGACGTACTGCGATCCCTTGATCCAGCGACTTATGGCCAAGGCGAACAATGCTACTGATGAGGATGGCAAGTTGGCACTTGCGGGTAAGTTATTAGCGAAAGTGAATGCGAGAACTAGCTAACAACATACAGATCATCTCCAGCTCATCACCATCTTTGTCCAGAACGTGGTGCCACCTCACAACCCAGGCCAGGAGAACCTTGCTGTCAAGTACTGGCAGGAGGTGTTCCCCATTCTCTCGACCGTCTTGGATAACTTCCTCAACTTCACGCCCATTTGTGAGCGCGTTTGCAGATGCTGGCGTAACATGGTCATCTCTTACCGCACAGCAATGGCGCCTATGCTTCCTGACATGGCAAACAAGTTGGCAAGCGGCTTCAACAACTCGCGGGAGGGCTGCTTCTTGTGGGTGACTTCTGCCATCCTACGCGAGTTTTCCGAGGCACGAGAGCACGTCGACCCGGCGACTACTGAGAACATTTACTCCTTTTTTGAAGCTCAGACGACGACATTCCTGAGGGTCATGACGGAGCTACAGCCCAAGGAGCTTCCTGATGTCATTGATGATTTCTTCCGTTTGCTGATCGATGCTTTGCTGTACTATCCTCAAAAGCTTATCCCCTCGCACCTGTTGAGATCTATTTTTGAGGCAGCCGTCTACGCACTCACTCTGGAGCAGCGTGACCCTCTGTCTTCGACGCTGCACTTCTTGAGGGACCTCCTCTCTTACGGAGGTGACAACCCAGCCACCAGTGACGGAATTCCCGAGGCTGCGGCGGCTGAAATCAAGACTATTGTCAAGAACCTCTTGCTTGCACTTGGAGAGAACCTGGTGAAGCAGGTCATGGCGGGTATGATGATCACGTTCCCACGTGACTGCTTCGCAGACGGTAGTGGTGTTCTGCTGGCACTGTTTGAACTCCTCCCGGCCGAGACGCACCAGTGGGTATCGCACACGATACAGCTCCTGCCCGAGGGTACTGTGTCCCCAGAGGAGGCGAACCGGTTGATGATCAAGATCAAGGAGAAGCTCGAGTCAGGAGACCCGAGCGCTATCAGGAACGTGCGTGCAGTCCTACAGGACTTTACCAACACGTACAGACGACGTAACGTGGCACCCCGCGACGGTCTCGGCCAGCTCGAAGCTACTCGGTTCCAGTTCTCTGGATGATTGCCACAAGGTACCAAAGTAATGGAAAAAGTGAAGGGGGAATGCTGGTCATGGGAGGAGGATTGGGAGGAGGGTTGAAAGCCCCACCTATCTATATGGTATATCACCAGAGGTAATTAGGCAAGGAAGGGGCTGGCTATGAGAAGATGGATTCGACTTGAGAGAGAGAGAAACTAGACGTGTATGTATGGTGGGATTATCAAAGATAATTGAGCGTTTTTTTACCGGGGAAAAAAAAGAATGGGAAACAGGAACTTTTATGGATGGGGGAGGTATAGCGATACGATACGATATTGGGCTCGAGAGAGAGACTGCGGGCTTTTGACGACGGCCGATGGATGAGGATGACGAATGATTGATTGATTGCCTGGACAATGAGAGGGGGCAGAGAGGCAAGACAAGATGTGAAGAGTATGTGTAGATGTAAAAGCGAGAGGATTAAAAAAAAAAGTTGAACAAAGAAAGAGTTATAATGAAGCTGTCATGGGAGGGTATGCTATCAGTGTTGTGTTGGTGATGGGCCAAGAGTCAACCACCACAATAGCCAGTCAAGAGCAAAAATGATCCAAGCTTCAAGTATTCGGGCCATTCAAATCAAGTGGTAGCATACCACATGGGTAGATTGTACACCGTACGAGGGCATGGCTGCTATTCAGGGGTGCGAGGGTTCTTTGTCCAGAAAGGAGAGTTGGTTTCGTATGCGGCATGGTCGATTCCTCGAGGTCAGCCACCTTTTTACTTGAGTTGAAAGAAAGCAAGGGCTAAATAAGGAAAGAGACGGGATAGGGGGGTGGACTCGACGAGACAAAGACAGTTCTCGTTAGTTAGTTAGGGGAGAGGTTCCAAGAGAGGAGACAAAGAAAGTCTTGGGAACGGCTGGATTAAAATCAAAGTCTTTTTGCCCATGTCCCAATATTTATAACAAAATTAAAGAAATTTTTAATCGTCATTGTATTCTCAAGATCTATTGCTTGACTCTTATTCTATCCCTCATCTCATCATTGAAAACAAGTGTATAACCCGCCTCCAAAGTCGATCTATAAGCCCACTACCAAACCAGCTCGACTTGCCCGATCTGGGTCCCGAGTCTCTCGATCATGTTCTCGTACTCATACTTGGAAGACAACACCGATGACATTGTCGCTGAAGACGGCATGACGCGCCCCAACCGCCGCTCGGCGACTCAGGAGCCGATACACTGGAGGCCGTTGCCACCACTCATCAGGGCCGACCCTTTTCTTGGGTCAGCGCCGCTTGACTCTGACACCCTGATGATAGACCCGTTTCTGTTGGATCAGCAGCGGCAGCTGGAGGAGGCCGCCTTTGAGCTAGGCAATCCCATTCCCATCGCTCAGCCAGCCTTTACTGCCATGCCGGACCCGGCTCCGTCGGCGCCCCCGGCGCCCAGCAGTGGTCCCGTGACTCGTCTAAGACGGTCGACCCGGAAAAGGGTCTCCACATCTCCGGTCCCGTACCCGAGCAACATTCCCCGAGATGTCATCCGTGGGATCAGCGGAAGCCGCTCGATAACGCCTCCTCCCACTCCAAAGGAACAAAGTCACAGCGGCCACCAAGGCGACCAAGGCCCGCAAAGTAAACCCGATGGCAGGCTCCGGGTGCCCAGAAAGAGGATGCGGAACGACGTGTTGTCGGGTCGGGATAGGAAACGAGTCAAGGCAACGACGCTGGCATCCATCCCCACGGGTCCTTGCGAGTTTTGCTCCAGCCACGAAATCGGCAAGGACATGTACGCCCAGGGCGGGGAGTGCAACTTTGAAATATTGCAGGGCACCGGCGCCGAGGCAAACTACATCGAGTGCCAGAACTGTGCCGACTACCGGCTCATGTATCCGGGGCTGGCGCATGTGTGTGTAGTCGAAGGCACAGAGTACAAGGACAAGCGGTACGCCCTCGGAGCCCCGGTCAAGTATCCGGAGGACTCGGTATGCAAGCGGTGTATCAAGTTTGGGTTCGAGCAGAGCTGCGACGCTGACCCCATCCTCGGGTACAAGTGCTCCAACTGCAGGGCGGACTACTCCTGCGCCGTTGGGGACTTGGTACTGCCCACCAAGAGACCCAACAAGCTCGTCCCTGTGCGGCCTTGGTACCGTCACGCGTGCGACCGGTGCCGTGCTCAGGCCGTCGAGGACGGCAAGCTCAAAGGCTTCGACAAGTGCTCGTGGCTGGACAACCGCACTGAGTGGAAGAATGACATTGGGTGCTCCAGGTGCTTCCGCGAGGGCATGGCGTGCCTCGACTCGGGCAACCTAATCCAGTCGAACCCAGGCGTCATACCTCCTGAGAACTGGTCTATCGACGAGAGTTTCAAGATTACCTGGAACTTGATCGACATCCCCAAGCGAGCGTCCTGGCGAAAGCCCTGTGACGCCTGCCTCCTTAGCAACGTCAAGTGTCAGGTCCATTACGCTCGCGCCAACTACGCTTGCGAGAGGTGTAGCCAGATCGGCGTCGCCTGCGTCAGTGACCTTGGTGAAGAACGCGCCTACTGGCCTCTGTACAGCCTCAGTCAGGTCGGCTTTGGTCCGCATATGCCCTTCGCGGCCTGCAAGAACTGTCGCATCAACGACCGTCCTTGTGATCGCCAGCGTCCCTGTGACTCATGCGTGATCAACGGTGAAAATACTGACTGTGATCCCTATGAGAGGAGCAAGAAGCAAAACACCCTTCCCAGGCCTAAGGTCGGTAACCTTGGTCCTCTGTACTACCTCGCCATGGGGTTCGGGGGTGGCGGAGTCAACTCGATCAAGATGGGAACTGAGCCTGAGGATTGGATCGGTCCCTGGGTTCAGAGGTACGCTGTAGACAACTTTGAAAAGGATGGCCTCGAGCGCTACGAGGTCATCCTCAACGCCCACAGGCACTTCCGACCTCCGCCTCCAGCGAAACCACCCAACAGCGCTCAGGATGGTCTCCTCCTCTTCAAGCAGAGCCCACAAAACGTTAGCCGGATCGAGCTCAGGGAGATGGTAAGGGGCATGTGGCCCGGCTACCAACACCCTTGCCAGTTTGAACAATACCGCATCATGGCCCTCTCGTTGGAAGATAACCTACCGAATAACCCTCCAGTTCATTCTGCACTTTTCATTAACGCTGCGGGGAGCAGCCCATATCAACACGCGCCAAGGCCGAAGAGACGGCCTCAGGGTGAACCTGTCGACCAGCCCAAGCGGCCAGCCCATATTCGGCCATATTGGCGTAGGGATCACAATCTCGACGGGTACGGTTCTCAGCAGGATGTTGTCACCGACTGGTCTAAACGTCGGTCTGAGCGCCAGCAACGGCGACAGCAACAGCCTGGGAACAACGACGAATATGCATTCGCGCGGTCCATGAAGCTGGCCGTGGGCACTTCGAACCCCGAGGAACCACCCGAATATGCCCACCGTGCCATCCCCAGCTCCAGTAAAGTATCCTCAGGCCGCGCGCCCCAAGATGCCAGAGATGTCGATGATGCCCCCTTCAACCCATTCCTGGGCTTCACCATCAACGGGAAAACAAGGGTGCGGTACAACACCAAACCCAGGAACTCGCGCTGGAAGGTCCTGAACCCGCTCGAGGACCTCGACATGTCTCACTGGCATGTTGCCCGCCATCATCCGAACAGCAACAAGAAACGTTCTCGCGTCTTCAACATGGCTGAGGGTCAGCAACTCCACGTGCCCTTGCGTGACGTTCTTCATGATGTTCCTCGCGAGGAAGCCGAGCAACGGATCATAGAGAGGTGCGTCGAGCCCAACGATGGTGGCTTTGGCTACTGCAGCAGAGAAAACTCATTTCGAATGAATTGCCAGAGCCTTGCCCACAACAACACGCCGCCGCACCACTTCCCTGTCTGTAACCAATGCCACGTCGCCAGCATAAACGACCTATTTCGCCAAGAAAACAGGCCCATCACCAAGAAGGACCTAGTCGGCATGCGCGCCTATCTATGCCATGAGTGCGCCGAGCACATCAGCAGCAAGGCCCAGAACGTGCTAGATTATCAAAATGCTGGTGCTCGTATCGTTCACGGCACATATGCCAACGACGATGCACCAAAGGGCATATATAACTTGGATGACGATCCGAACAATGCTGTCGAGTTCAGGCCGAACCCAAACCCCGGTACTGGCTGCTTCTGCGCGGACAAGGTCCTTGGAGGCTGGCTCTGCCGCTACCATCGGCTATACTATGCTGAGGAGATGCTAAAGCAATCCAAGCTGGTACATGAGTGGCGACTCTCATACTTCAAGAAACCCGTCTGCCCCGGATGTCTAGCAAACAAGCCGCTCAACGAGGTCAACGTGTCGGCCGACCACCATAACTTTGAGAAGGGTGGCCCAACGGCGTGGGCGTGTCTGACATGTAGCGAATGGGTTGTGAACCAGAAGAATGACGAGCACAACAAGCCCGATGTTGTGAAAGGTGCGCTAAGGACAGCCGAGCGGATAACTGATCTCCTCGCCAGAGGGACCGAGCCTCCTGACGATGTGGAAATGGGTCCCAGATGGGTTGCGAACCAGGAGGATGAAGGATATAGCAGGACCATGAGGCCTACTGATTTTCGTTCAAGTGTTACTGAAGTTGATAATGACGTAGAGATGCAGGATGGCTGAGCCTCTGAGAGTCGAGAATGGATCAAACGTAGTGCTGAGTAGTTTGGAATTCAGAGTTTTGAAACCCGTCGAGTCTAGACAATAGATCAACTTTCAGACATGCGTAAACAACGTAATCAACTGACCTTAGACAGCCCAGCCCCTGGCAACCATCAGCATCATATCATGCCGCCCGAAACATCTGAGATCCAACATTCCGTTGCCTCTTCACGTGAAAGCCACATGGGTCAAGCATCCGACAGGATCGGAATGCGAGCTGCCCGCAGCGCAAAAGACGATATCGACGGATAAAGACATACACAAAAAAGGGGGTTGCTTTGAATTGTCTGACTGAACCATTGCCGCCGGAGAGAACGAGACCGACCTCGAGATGGACTAGAAAATAGGTAGGTAGGTATGGAGGTAAAAAAAAAAAAAAAAAGAAAAAAGAAAAGAGAAGAAGGATCGAAACGGAAAGAATTACATGTATGAAATAATGGATATAGGAAGAGCCTGCAGAACCCATACTTGATCTTGAAAAATCATCCTCCCCGGTGACTGAACTGACACAAAAAAGCAAGGAAAAAAGTCGGGTTGATGGTCTCTCGCGAGGTCCTCGGGGGCGCAGAAGGGCAAACAGGTTGCGTACTGTAGCATCCATTGCGTACACGAACAACATCGGCAGCAGAGGCTTCCTCCCCCTCCTCCCCGGG
>JABCKE020000233.1:0-17272 GCA_013186425.2 Fusarium sp. NRRL 62610
GCCCAGCAGTGGAACGTCACCGCCCAAGATGGCAAAGATGGCTTCAACGCCCTTCAGTTTTCTGAGCAGCCTCTTGCTGAACTCGGCGACAGCCAAGTCTTGGTCAAGAGTAAGTTTCAGGAACAACAACAAATTGAGAATTTCCTTGAGCTCTGCTAACTCGATCCGACAGTTCAGGGCGCATCCCTAAACGTGCGTCTTTTCCTCCAAAGTAAAGTTTCCCCTCACTAACAACGTCACAGTACCGTGACCTCATTATCCCGCTCGGCCGGTATCCCTTCCCGGCAGTCCCCAACGTCATCCCCGGTTCTGATGGTGCCGGTACTGTTCTAGCTGTCGGCAAGAATGTGACGCGCTTCAAGCCTGGTGACAAGGTCGTCACCCTCTTCAACCAGGGACACATTGGTGGTTCTCTCGATGGCCTTTCCATCCAGACTGGTCTGGGCGGCGCCGTCCACGGAACGTTCCGCTCCGTCGGTGCTTTTGATGAGCAAGGTCTCGTGACCATGCCCTCCAACCTCGACTTCCACGAGGCCGCTACCCTCACCTGCGCCGGTCTCACAGCATGGAACGCCCTTTTTGGTGTCGCGGACAAGAAGGTGCTGCCAGGCCAGTGGGTGCTCACACAGGGCACCGGTGGCGTGAGCATCTTTGCTGTGCAGTTCGCCAAGGCCGCCGGCGCAAAGGTTATCGCGACCACCAGCTCAGACGAGAAGGCCGAGCTCCTAAAGAAGCTCGGCGCCGACCACATCATCAACTACCGCGACACGCCGGAATGGGGCGCCAAGGCCAAGGAGCTTACTGGCGGTGTCGGCGTCGATCACGTCGTCGAGGTTGCCGGTCCCGTTTCCATGAAGCAGTCACTCAACAGCATCAAGATTGACGGTCTCATCACCATCATCGGTTTCGTTGGTGGTACTGATAAGGAGCAGCCTGGATTCCTCGATAACCTTACTCATCTCTGCACTACACGTGGTATCTTGGTCGGCAGCCGTGTTCAGATGGAGGAGTTGTGCCGTGCTGTTGAGGCTAACCCAGAGAAGCTTCGACCTGTCGTGGATCCCAAGATCTTTACCCTGGATCAGCTCAAGGAGGCTTATGAGTATCAGTGGTCGGGCAAGCACCAGGGCAAGGTCTGCGTTAAGATCGAGTAGGAGGGAGTTGTGTAGGTAAAAGTAATATACTCATTGTCGCACCATCAATTGGATTTGTCGCACTTGGCAACGGTTCGATGCAATTCGTCGCTGTGAGCTAAGGACCAACGTCCATGGTCTCATATAAGACCTTGACTCCGTGTCGTTGACTCCTTGTCAAATAAATGCCAGGATTAATGCGAATTCTAGCGTTACAATGGTCAGATCTTCGCGACGCATATGCGTGTAAGACGGGTGATCATCCGCCCGCATACATCTACCGATCCAACGTGAGACTTCAACTGATTCGTTCATTAATTATATTGGCAGGCAATTACATCCGATCAGGCACAAAACCTGTACCTGTCCCTAGCGCATGTGTTCCTGAAACTGCTTCCTGCAGCCACACTTCGACGATCCAGACCATTCCTTAGCTGCTCACTAGCCAGCAGCCATTCCCGCGACAAATGAAAGACAAAGTTTAGTGAAAGGCTCTAAAGCAGTAGAGCCATGAAACCAGCTAGGACACCACCGATCCAGTTGTAGCCATTGGATGGAGCCGCGTTGACGATGACGGGTGTTGGGACGGGCATTGGGACTGGTGTGCCGGTAGCAGTCTCGGTTCCAGGGACGGAGACGGGGTCCGGGTCGGAGGTTTGGATGACGGGAGGCACGTCGCTCGCGCCAGAGGCACCGCCGTCACCACCAGAACCGGCATCGCTTGTGCCAGAGGCACCACCATCACCACTAGCACCGCCATCGCCCGAGGCACCACCATCGCCTGAGCCACCGTCACCTCCAGAACCACCATTGCCACTAGGGGCGGCACCACCGCCGTTGGTCTGAGAGATGGGAATGTCGATGGTCGTTTGACTAACTTCAATGATGAGAGATGTCTGTGTCTCCACGATAGGTCCCTGAGGTTCTTCGGTGTCGAGAGGGTTATAGATAGTCGTTGTTCTACCAGGGATGACGATAGTGCTAGTCATGCCTTGCGTGTTTGCACCACCATCACCACCACATTTGCTACCATTAGGACAGCAACCGTACTCGCCATTGGTACCAACATCGCAGAATGCCGTCGGAGGACAGCCGCCCGCTTTGCTAGGACAGCAAGTCCAATCCTGCTGGATACAGCCTGTGCCGCAGTCCTTGAGGCCTTGGTCGGAGCAAGGAATGGTGACGACCTGTCGAACAGCGAGGAGAGGGCTTCGGTTGGCGGCAAGGACGGCAGTAGCCGAGAGAGCGAAGAGGAAGATCTTGTTCATGTTGTAAAAGATGGAAATGTTATAGCGAGTGTAGAGGTTAAGTAGGAGTGGTCAACGAGTGACTTTTTCGTGGCGAGTGTATGTGTGTGATATATAGATGAGGAGAGAAGGATGGATCGACAACCAGGAAGCTGGTAAACGACCTTTATACTCAAGCTTTCTCTTAGATCCTCTTGTTCATATTGCCGGACGCGGATAGCCTTAAGGTATCGGGTCATCGGGTCTAGCCCACGGCATCCAAGACATTCCAGCCACGGGCACTAAGCCAAGCCTGCAAGCATCGGGGGGGCCTCATCACATGGATCTACATCCAAAACGTGCATCGTCCCGATTCTATTAGCAGGATCTGACACCTTGCCGTGTGTCCTCCCGTGGCTTGTCTCACCAGGCGGGTTGCCCCAGAGATTGGACGACGGGAAGGGCTTTGCACGTTTCTCCTCCAAGCGCCCAGATGTTTTCGTCCTTCTTGGCTTTCGTCTGCCTAGAAATCTGACTGCACCCGGAGGAGGCTTGTACAACTCGTCATTTTATTTGTGCGGCATTTACAAAGGGGAGGGTTACGTACGCAGTACGAGGCATACGATCGAGATATTTTTGTAAGCGTGCATAATATTTGCTTGTCTGATATCATTGGCGTCTGGGCATCTTTGTGCCGCACTGTCTGACTGCATTTGATATGCAGGGTGTGTCTGATATTAATTACTCAACAACAAGGCTCCCAATGTATTCTAAGGCCAGTTCCCGTGTTCCTGATGTACTGTGTCGTCAGCCCAGACAGGATATTCACAAACAGGGCTGAGCCATGAATAACCTGGCACGCCAAACGCTTTGATTAATAGTTCTGCTTTCACTAGTGTCCCTTGAGCCGCTTCCAAGATCTCTATCGCCTTGGCAAGCTTGATATCTGAAAACACGTCATCCAATGTCTTATTGGGGACGAAGTCGAACGCCTCCTCTACTTACTACAGCCTACTCACGAACAAAGCCTTCTGTAGTAAGCTTGGATACAAACATATCAGGAAGTTTATGCCCCAGTGGTTTATTTACCACCCTTCGATTAGACAATTCGATGCTCTCATAGATATGTCAAGGAAAACGTTTGCCTTGTTGACAACTTCCTACCATTCACACATGAGTATTAATTGTCAGCACGTTTTCCTACCTATACCTTCATTCAGTCACCAAATACAAAAGAAAATTGGGAGTCTTGAGGCTCAACATCCAGGCCAGGAACCTCAAAGTTTGTTGCGTTGGAAGTGCAGGTGAAAACGGCAAGCATGTTCCCATAACTAGGGATCGATGCAACACAATAAAGCACGCCATAAACTTTGCCATGGAACTCATACAGAGATTTATATTAGGTGCTTCTCAATCATTGAAAAAGAAAATCCTTTTGTGTGTTATACATGGGCCAATAGCCCAACATCTTCGCAGTTCCATCTCTCAAGCCTAGCTTCTATACATGACCACTATATAACATCTTCACTCTGTCTTATACTATATATGCCAATCAAGAAGATCCAATAAGCAACGCTCCAAACCTTGACTTGTATGTCCGCATGAGACCACCTGGCGCCACCCTACGTCAATAAGCTTGGCAAATTCCAGAACCGAGTTGAGTTTAGAGATCTAGACCCTCTACGGAACAAAGTTTCAGGGCATCAAGCCCAAATCAGCCTTTGGCTTAAGCCTCGTAACCTTATCGGAAGCTATGCAACCAGGAACAGCAGATGGCGCGATTTTCCCCTGGGCTGGGCCTATTATGGCCCAGGACCAAGACATGACAGGAGAGGTTCTTGCGGAGGAGATGACGGACCATTGATTTCGTACCCTAAAGCAAGTCAATTCACTGTTTCATTATTTCGTGAGTTGTAGATTAATATGGGTCTGGTCTTTGCATTTATTTCCAACAGTTGAGACCACACATCAAGATGCTCGTGTTCAACTAGACTACTGGATAATACCTGAAGTTTGGTCATTCTCCCGTACTGATTATAGCTTCTGTCCTATAATGTATTGTTAGCGGAGCACCTAATTACTTTAGAAATGGATATCGAGTTGTTTAGCGGGGTTGCCAAAGGATACTAGCTGAAAGGTGCCCTGTTCAGAGGCCCCTCCTGGGTCACTATCACATTTAGCCTCCAACATAGGAAGCCTATGAGAGATCATCGACAATGAATGTATGAGTTATACTACTAAATATGAGTCCACTAGTCCTCAGTCACTAATGCCAGCTCTTTCATCACCGTTACAGGTCCCTATTCGAGGTATGCAGTCTTCGGGGCGAGACTGTCTGTCAACAGCCCGACGCAGTGATTCCACTGACAACTTCTGCTGCTCCATCTTTCTGTCATTTGAAGATAGACGTTAGTTACTGAACACAAAGGGTAAACTCTGTTCAAACTTACCTCGCAATAAGAGTCAGCTGGATAGCATTGAAGTGCTGCCTGCAACTTTCCAACCTAGCCATCTTTGCCGCGGTTTCCTTTTTGTGGTCCACCATTTGGAACGAGTCCACAGGGATGATGATTTCCGTGGCCCCTGGGAAGTTTGGTCAGAATAATCCGCTCCATCCGGTGGAGGTATAGGAGGGTTCTGCGGCCAAGTGTTGCTATGATTCAGACCCATGCTGTTGGATGGCTTCGGTTGTTCTTGGGTAATTTCAGGTGCAAATTCTTTCAAGTAGTCCCTAATATCATCACGGGCTTGTAGGAACCCCCTGTAGCTACTGGTCACTGTTGGTCGCATCTCCTTCAGAATTGGGTCTCGTTCGGTTTCTAACTGTGATAGATAGGCGTTGATATCACCGAGGTGTATATCTGTCCGGTTCAGAGCCATAGACAGATCTTGAACTTCGTTGTCGGCGTTTCGAGTGATGGTGACCAAAGCGGTGAAAGAAAGAAACACGCCGCATGCAAACGTCAAGATGCCTAATATGTTTGCTGCTGTAGTCAGTACGCTATCGCGGCATTCTGTGCCGGCTTCGGTGAGAATGCAATACATCTGGACTGTTAGGAGTGTGAGTTTTGTCAATAAGGTGCTTCAAGTAATTGTCACGGCCAAACCGCGAAGCTGGCAGACGTTTCAGGTCATAGACTATATATCATGAACGGCTCTTTATCAGATTATCCTGGAGGCATTGTTAAGAATGGTGGCAACTTCCCTTTTCAGAGGTGAACAACGACGCTGCGAACAAAGAACATACGAATTCCAACTACAAACACGCACCTAATCAGAAAGAATATGGATCTTAGGTTAGGAAATACAGTAATGACAAATGTTACTGTTCCAAAAACAAAGAACTTGGTATTGTGGTGGTATACCCCTTCAGCTGTCGCTAAGGGCTGTAGAGTTAGCTGCCACCATCCGTTACTTTTAGATATCTACGAGTGCCGTTTCATTGGTTGAAAGAGCTGCTAATAGTCCCATTTGAGACAGGGCATAAGACTTCAACAGGACCCAGCTGGCGAGTCTTTCCCAGCTCAGGGGGACAATTCGACCCTCCTTCATGACAAGTTGCATGAGAATGAGTCGTCCATGGCCAACTCATGAATACGAGGAAATCTTACTTCACGTAGCCATCCGGATAGAAAGGGGTGGGTATCATGAAGGTAAGCCAGAAATTGGCCCCGTCGGGATCAGGTATCCTTTCTAACTCATGACTAGGTTTTCTTAGAGGAGCCAAGAAATCATTCGTCACTAATTATATATCACTCACGTATTTTTTGGCGATTTGAAAGTCTTGCAGTTACGGGGAATGCATGCTGGAGTTAAACGGGATTATGGGAAAATAAACTCCGCGCCGGACGTGGCGACGAAACCCTCTCCATATCCGAGTAACAAACTGAGCAAACGACGGGAATATTCATCTGGATTTAACGTTGAGCCGAGTGGCTGCAGCAAATTCGATATCTGACAGCTTGGCAGCCTCAGTTGACAGTGATTGTGATGAAATGTGTTGAAGCTTAACCGCGATTCGATCAGTGGAGGGCTGGCTGCTTGTGATAAGATTGCCAAGAGAAGGAGATGAATGGGAGATAAAAGGTCTCGAAAGTCTCTCATAGATTTGAATATCGCCACAAGACAGCTGGGACTCGCGGCATTTTCTACGAAGGTGCTCCTCTTTCAGTCAAGCCACCTCACATACACCATCCGCTTATACCATCTACAAGCAAAGATGGCGCTCTCCGAGGAACAAATCCATGCCACAATTCAGGCCGTGGTTGATGACTTCCGCGGATGGACTCTCTCACCCATCTTTCATTATCCCGAAGAAGCTGGTCTCGAGTACGAGGACGTCTTCTTCCCATCTGAAGATGGAGTTCCTCTCGAAGGATGGTTCATCCCATGCAAGGGCTCCAACAAAGTCATCATCGCCAACCATCCTCACTGGTTCAGCCGTGCTGGTCTCCCTTCTCACCTGGAGCCCTGGAAATCACTCGTCCCGGGCAATGACTTTGACGTCAACTTCATCCCCGACTACAAGATCCTTCATGATGCCGGATACAATGTTCTTGCCTATGACCTGCGCAACCACGGCCACAGCGGAAGTGGAAACAACGGTCTCTTTGGTTTCTACGAGTGGCGCGATGTCCTTGGTTCACTCAAGTATATCCGTAACCGCCCAGACACGAGCGATATGACCATCGGTCTCTTTAGTCGCTGTGCTGGAGCCAACGCAACTCTGGCCGCTATGAAACGTCACCCCGAAGCTTTTGAGGGAGTCCGTTGCATGGTCGCTCCTCAACCCCTGACTATTCGAGTTGTTTTCGAGACTCTTCTTCAGGCACTTGGAGCTCCAGCTTCTTATATGGAAGAAATCGACCGGCGATTCTTCCTCAAGACGAGTTTCCATGTTGATTACGTTGCCCCGGCGTCTGACGCTAAGCACGTTAAGGTTCCAACCTTCCTTTACCAGGTCCATGATGACACTGGCACACGGCCTGAGGATGTCCAGTCCATGTATGATAACATTCCCATCGCTGAGAAGAAACTGCACTGGATTGAGGGTACGACGAAGCGCTGGCATGGGTATACTTATTTCCAGAAGGAGCCTCAGCAGTTCTTGGACTGGTTTGCTCAATACATGGCGTAGATCACTGGCTTCTGGGAAGTTGGAATATAGAATGGATGTTGAATGAGTGGCAATTAGTTTCCTGTTAGGCCCCAAACTGTCGGATTGTACATACAAAAGAAAAGCATCTCCCATCCAATCATGCTTGTCCCCTTGTGTTCTTCTGGCTTATTTATCCCATCAAGTGTCAGGTTTTAATTACAATAAAGAACGCGGTCTCAACACATCATAATCCAATTCTAACACAGTGGAAAGGAATCCGCATGTAAGGTTTATTGGGGCAGCGGAGGACTCAGATATCCACTGGTAGTGATTCTATAAACAAGAACCTGGAAGACAGCTTCAACACTTTTGAGATCCATATTGTTAGTTACATAACGAGTTTCGCACATCAGCAGAGCCGCGAGCTTATAACATGCCCTGTAATATGAAGGATTTAAGTGAGAAGAGTGTACAAGTAGCCCATTCTGCTCAGCCAGGCAATGACATGGATCTATTATTCTGCCGATATTCAGCACCTGTGTGGTGTACAACGTGAAGTGACATGCTATGTGGGATGGGGGTTGACACGGAGATGGACCAATTGACGAGAATCGTACTGATCGAGGATGACAACCCTAGAAGTATGTTGTTCATCTGGCCTCAAACGTCGGACCATGATGGCGATCACCAGGGTCGTTCAGGCATAGTCTGATATCCCGATTAAATTAATTGCGATCGGATGACGGGGACTTTTGAGCCAATCCTTGTCTAGATGAGATGTCTTCTTGTCATTCGATTCATGAATCAGCCAAGATTTTGCCATTGATGACAGGCATTTATACCCAGAGATCGTCTGTCGGGGGCATCGGACCGAGTGTGCGGAAGAGAGTCCGCTCTGGATCATCGAATGCGGCGTGTTAAGCTGACCGCCGTGCCTTGCTTAGACGAAGAGTTTAATTCCGATCATGCCTCGGTAAAAAATGACCGAAAATGTGACAGCTTCCTCCACGTTTTGAACAATGACTTGTCGCAAACTCCCATGGGTCAAGTTGGCTGTGGACCGCCAAGATCAAGAATTAAGACAGGCGTCACATCTTGCTTACTTTTCCCCAATCTCTCGGGATCAAAGAGTCGCATTGTATCGGCTTCCCCTTCCATTTTGTGACGAGTCGTTCAATGAAGTGTCACTTACAGCTCAAGAGTCCGGTTAGCTTCAGGCCTAGAGAGAGCGAGCCATGGTACAAGTCCCAGACAATGACAAAGGATCGCACCTTGTTTTCTATTACACAAGTACCGTAGTCTAACATAATCTATAAAAGAAACAGAAGAGAAAAGCAAGCGGGTATCGTCTACTATTAAGCAGTGCTGGACGGCGCGTCAAACGTCTGGATCAGGATGGGGGCCGGGGAGCTCCGGCGTCGATGCTCGGACATCTATCATTACTCAGAAAGTTCAAGCAGTGTTTCTTATTTCCATAATGATTATCTCTTGTTCTCATACTGGAAAATGCTCCCTCTTGAGCTGTCTCGTCGAACTCGACTCGCTCGCCAGGTCTGGGTCGTCGTACTGGGATTGTCGCGATGGCTTGACCACTACTTCGGTCCGCACAGTCTTTTGAATGCCATGCTCGTTTCGTGTTGGGAGTTCAATATCTTCAGCTCCGGCTTCGATGTATGTCGTGTTTCCGCCGGCGAACATGGATGGCGTGTGCTTGTTGTTGCCCGTGGTTCCCCGTCCTGAACTCTTGCCCTGTTGCGTCGTGCGGGAGCGAGAACCTGAGTAGTCGGGGTAGCCTGATGGGTTGCTGGCCTTGACCACTTTTGTAATGAGGTCGGCCATGTTCATCTCGATGTGAAGCTTGACGAGGTATGCGAGGGGGTGGAATTGCACGTATCTGTTGGGTTGTGAGGGGTGGGTAGGGTTGACGCAGCGAGGAGACTTACACGATATCATTTGGGAGCGACATCATGGCAATGAGAAGGACCTGAACCAATATTAGCATCAACCCAGTGTACCAAACAATTCTGACGTACATCCATCGTCATGGACACAGCAATCATGCCCAAATTAAAGCGAAACAGCCTCCCATACTTTGTAAGGCCATTCGCAATAAGCCGCGACCGCACCAGGTGAATGAAGTAAAGGTTAAGACCGGCGTCGACGAGCAAAAAGATGACCTTTTCGATACGGTCCCAGACGTTGTTGATGTCTTTCCAGGTCTTGTTGATCCCCAAGCGAGCCGGAATCCAGATGCAAAACACGCTGATGTTGACAAAGAGGATGACTAGAAAGGCACCGAGCTTGAGCTTTCTTGCGTTATGTCGGACGACCATTAGGATGGCGATTCGGTTGATGATGATTTGGATGAGGGCCTGCAGTTGGATACACCAGAGAAAGACTGTCTCGTGTTAGCGAAGAGTGTCATCCAGGCAGGTTAAAGAACATACCCAGAACAAAGAAGAAGGGGAAGCCTCCTGGAATATAAGACCGCAGGTAACACCAAGTAATAGCACTCATAATAGAGCTGCTAGCCCACTCCATCCACAACAGGATAATGTACGGATTCATTTTGCGACCTCTCCTCCATGACTTAATGGTTTGTCGCGTGCCCTTTGCAAACGTGAATATGCAAACACCCAGGGACACTCCCCAGGCGATGCTCGCAATGTTCATGTCATCTATGCTAGGTGAGACTATCCGGAAGTGTTAGCCTCGGGTATCTGAGACGGGCCTTCTTGAGCGGACCTGGAGAGTAGAGCGGGCCCTTCCATAGGTCGGACATGATGGCGACGGGAGCCCGCAGTCTGCGGACGTCGATTAGAAGGGGAGTAGTGTTTCCGTTGTGTCCTTAAAGATGTCCAACAAAACAAAGCAAACACAGACTCAAACAGCAAACATGAAAGAATAGCAGGGAGCGGCAGGATACATATTCCAAAAAGCAAGGCGCATCGACGCTAAAGAAGCGCCCCGATCTCACAGCTGTTTTAAAAAAAAACGAGGCCACAAGTATAAAGCACAGACTTGAGTCGGATCCGCAGCTTTCCAGCGGGCCGCACGAAGATCAATGGTAGGGGGAGGGGAGTCATGGCCTGTTTGGGGTGCTTGCGGCTGAGGCGTTGGTTGGTTCGAGGTGTGAAGCACAGTCAACGGTTGCATCTGTTTGTCAAGGTTATCCTTGTTTGTGTGATTCCATCTCCTTGTCGAGGAGCGTAGGCGAGTGCTCATCTCTACCTCTTCGAGATTATCGATGGTCAGAAGGAATCTCGGGTATGCCATCAGAACCTCACCGAGCGGTAAGAAGAGCTGAATCCTCTAAATGGAGTTCAGGCCGTCGAGTGTGTCCACAAGGTGAATGCTGTGACAGCCTCGTACTTCCATCGGGCGTTGAATAGCACCACAAGCTCAGTAGGACAAGACCACAGTGACTACCTCACCAATTGCATCACAGAAATAGAATACATCTTCCATGCGTGCTCGAGCAGTGGAGTTGACAGCTGCTACTAACTACTCACGACACCAATGGGCGCAACACTCAGCACGAGTCATACGTAGTGGATCTGGGCCCATCCATCTCGACGCGGGAGACGGGAGTCGTATTTGACGGATCAAGATCCTTGACGTCCTGTGCTACTACTCGAGTTGGAGAAAAACCTCTGGACCAACATCTTGCAGTAGGGAGGAGGAACAAGTCGGAGGATGCAGTTGGAAATCTGAGGTTTTCCCCCACAAACAGGCATCGGATAACAGGCATGACTGCCCGCGAAACGGGCCAAGGGCCGGGAGAGGGCGGCGGGTGGGAGACAGGGACCAGCAGCTGAGAGATGCAAGGAACGAGATGCAGGAGAAAGGAACAAGACAAATTTCATGATCACAGCTGCTTTCACTCACATAACTGCCTCGAGGATCTTTGCTTCCAGAAAATTACACAAGAGTAATTCCCCCTCTCCAAATGCAACTCCATTCCCAATAACAGGGAACCAACCACTCTCAGCGGATCCTAGGCTGACAAAGTACGCCACCAACACATTTACCCAAGAGCTGCATAAGCAAATTAGATTCCCTTTCCTGCAGCCAACACGTTGTTGCAGACGGAACCAAGTCTCCGGTTTCATGAGCTCATCCATCAAAGCAACTGTGGCTAGGTTGCACTCACAGAGAGGTTTGAGTTAGCGCCTGTCGATCCGGGCCAACAGCCTTAACCGGTGTCGATCTTAGGTCCTCTCAGCGTCGTTTTGGGTGTCTTTAGCACGCCGCTAGGGCTGTTTACACGCGACCGAGGCCCGACACCAGGTGTCAACACAGACCATCATCACGATGGGTTACTCCAACTCCAAAGGCCAGAGACTGATAACTCCTAGAGCAGGAGCATAAAGTTGAGATGTGTTCATCAGGTGATGCCTCGTCTCCCGGCAGTAGTTCACGTAAGCGAAAAGTTCAACAGCAAGAATCTGTCTTTCTCACTCTTTACCGCGGGGAGAGCGAGATCAAAAACACGGGGCGTCCCCTGTGAATGTATAGAACAAGGCATGCCATGTGGCATGATTCCAAGTCAATCCCCCATACATTGGTCACAATGCCGCATCCTCCTGATCCCTGGAGATCGGGGTTACTTTGTTGGAGAAGCCGCCTTCCCCCTCATTCCCTTTAACAAGATGCTGCTCCTGAAGATCCCTTTCCCACAAGGGATCATCCTGGAAGAGGGCATCCGCATCTCGTCTGATACCTGCCACCTGCTGGAATAACATGGCATGTTTCCGCCGAGCTGAAACCTGCAGGGGTTTCCGATGCCAGGTCCAGCTTCTGGGGAATTTCGGCTGATGGAGAAAATCTGGATCTACAGCGGAAGCACAAAGTGTCACTCGTTACGTCAACAATTTCCCATCGTAGGGCTCCAATTACCTAGGTAGGAACGAGCAGCATTATCAAGCTTTTTATAAAGACAATAAGAATGTTTATTATCTCAGCGCAAGTTCGGCTAATTATCTTCAGAGACAAAATGGTATACGAAGCTACATCAAAAGGAAAAAGGCTGCCATTATCCGCGAAACCACCACAGGCCGGGGGCTAGAAACAAGTCTATCGCTCTAAATGCTGCCCTCACCTGGTGTCCTTGCAATTCCCGACATTCTTAGCTATTTAGCTGCTCAACAGTAAAGCTCAAGCTGGCAGGTCCGGCATGGCAGGCCAAAGAGTCAAAAAGCAGCGGCAGCCCTGGCAACCTCAACTGCGATGAAAGAAAGTCGGTCAGTTAGGCAGCTGTAGCTGCGAGAAGAAGCAACCTCGGCTACCGAGGCTGGTTCGGTGCTTGCAGAAGCTGATCTTCGCGGTAGCTTGCAATCAGGCACTACAGAAGTAGTCGTAGGTCAGGGTGCAAGTAGCCCAGGCTACGTGAGGTGCAGCGGCTTGCGAGGCTGCCCAGTGAAGCCAGAGTCGTAAGGGTACTCAAGAGTGCACCGGGCTTGTCAGCTTTTTTTTTCTCCTGCTATCATAGCTCGTGATAACCTCATCGTGGTCAGCTCCCTCTCATTGAAAGAGCTCCTTGTCCTTTCTCCACGGTATGACAGGTGTCTCTAACGTCTTATTCCTCACAAGAGCCCAAAACAGCTTAACCAGAGTATTAGGTTCTATTCATGTCAGCAGATGAATGAGTTGGCAGTTCAAGCAATACTTACTGTGCTCTGCAATTACATGCCCAGCCCCTTTCACACTGGCAAACGTAAAGGTCTGTGTTGTTTTGAACTCTCCGACAGTCAACTGCCGACTATCCCTCTCAGAGTTGAAGCTGAGTGAGTCCCAGACCAGTGGCTGAGCTTCAAATGTGTGGTTGCCTCCCACGGTTATGTTTTGTGAGAGCCATTTGAGGCCGACGGGGTTTGTGATGAGATCTACTTGATGTGTTAGTGTCTAAAAGACAAGGGGAGTTGGTGATACTTGCCGGCATCACCACCAACGATCATCATTCTTATCCTTGAGAATGCGACGAGTTTGAGATTCAATCTCCAGGACCTAATGACTATTCCCTGTTAGGTTGCTTTTGAATGATGACCAACTCTGCACTCACTCTCTTGGGTTTCTGAAAACGGCTTGAGCACGTCGATATTCCATGGCTCAAACTCGATAGGTCCACGCGCCAGCTTACCACCCGTCACTCCGAGATGTGCCTGGTTATTCGGATCATTCAGCCATTTAGCAGCTGGCGTCTGTTTCATCCCAATATTTCGAGACCTATCAGAGTTATGTCGAGCATCTCGGAGATCCCACAGGTCAAACTCGGTTCGCAGATCATCGGGAGTTGTCAAGCTGCGGAGGGCACGTCTATAAGCCCTCAACTCCTTCTTGCAGTTGTACTTTTTCCTCGCACCGCACTTGAATAGCTTAGGCTCGAGTTTTTCCATGTACTTTGCGAGTTCCTTCTCTCCATTTTCTAACCATTGTGCACGGAGCCATGGGTTCTTTATCATGTACATGTACATGTGTGCAAGCTGCGAAGGGGGATCAATCTTGGGACTCTCCATTCCCATCATGGCGAGTTTAATAGGGAGCTCTCCATCCACGGTTTCATTCGACCAGTTTAGGCCAATGTTCTTCTTGAGGATCTTTTGAGCGAGGGCGAGTCCAGCTGTAACGCCCCAGTCCGAAGTCCAGATGCCAAACTCACTCTCTCTTAAATAGGGAAACTCGAAATAAAAGTGTTGCATGAATGCGTACAGGTAGTCGGCTGCCATTAGGCTATCGGTAAAGTTGGCGTTGCCATAGGAGAAGCCCGCGCCTACTGGCTGGTCGACGTAGAGGACATTTGCGTACTCGTTAAGGCTGTGAGGATTAGGGGTTATGGTGCCTTTCCAGTCGATGAGGCAAGGGCCGCTGCCGTCAAATACTCTGTAGACAGAGGAGATTCCAGGGCCACCATTGAGGTAGAGGACGACGGGTGCCTCTTGGGGTCTATGTCGAGCTTCAAAGAACCAGAAGAACATGTTTGCAGATTCGTTAACTGGAGTTTCTCCCTGTAGTGGGATTTTGGCCTTGGCTAGTACGGATTAGCAGCAGTTATCCTAACCAAGTTTGCACATCCCTTACGTTCTCTCTGCATGGCTATTGCTATGTAGCCCGAGTAATCGCTGGCCAACCCTTTTTGCCCACATGTGTTATGTCGGTCGGTGATGTGTGCCAACGGCCGGAAGGGTTTCGCATACTTGTCTTCAGGATCATATTTTTGTGCATTGACAGCGATTAGCCATATGATGGTCGCAAAGAGATAGGATGATAGCCACATGTTGGCGGCCAAGATGCGAGACGAGACTAGTCCGGGTGGTGACGGTCGTATGCCTTGAATAAAGGATCTGTAAAAGTGTCGATGATTGATGATCTACCGGTTGGTATTTAAATGGGCGAGTCAAGCTTTGCGATGAAGGTTAACGGGGAGATTTAGGTTCTGGCACCCAGTCAGGCTTGAGGGCGAAAGAACCTGCCACAAACCTTCTACGGCTCAAAAATAAGTACCTAAATGTGTCTGTTGTACTTGCCTAGTCGAAGGGGGTTTTGGGACATTGTGACGAATGACTTGCTTCACGGTGGTGAGGTAACTTTCTGGCGTTGGGGCAGGATATCACGATAACATCTCATAATAATAGAGCTATAATTCAATAACGTGTTTCTCATAGACTTGTACTATTTTAAATAATAAATCATCATTATTTCCCAATGCTATACGTCTCCTAGAGCGGGCTTCAGGCCCCAGTTCGAGGAGCCTGCTATAAACCCCCAATCGCATGGGTAGGTAGATACCAAATGGCCCTCCGTCTAACCAGACAGCAAAAGAGAAACGCACCTTTTCGCCTCATTGTCTCTCTGACATTGGCTCACGTAGCCCATACAGCGTAAATGCGAATATGTAACCCTGGCTCACAGCACAACAGAAGAACCTCATGCTGTCTTGGCAGAGACAATTGGACAAAAGGACCGAGATTATCTGTATGCTTCCCTCTGATGTATCATTGACTCGCTTGTCCCTACGGTTTTTATGCTTCTGCTTGAGCTTAAATACTCGTCAATTTCCCATCCCCAGCAGTACGTATCAAGTTCCTGTTCCTACATCATTCATGTCCGCCCCTCTTTCTGGTCACTTTCCATCGCCAGCTTATCAGTAACCTCATCTATCACAAACGCTCATGGGTTTCCCATCTGGACTTCAAGTGCTATTCCTGCTGCTCTTCATGACTCTGCTCAAAAGCCTTGCACGGGCAGAGTCACTGGAGGAAGAATGCTTGCCTAAATATAGGGCGTGCCTCCGAAAGTATCCCCGTGGGTGCGAGGGAATGAGGCTATGTCCCGGGCCTACGCTCGAGGAGCAAAAGTGCGTGATGAGAAAAGTTGAAAGGTCGACTCTCATACAAAAGGCTGCGGAGAGCAAGGTTGAGCAAGCTCGAAACCTCACCATCAACATCGACCAGGTCAAGAAGGACCTCACCATCATCATCCACATAGAAGTAACCAACAACAGTACCATGCCGGTAACATTTCTCAATGCCAGCAGTCCACTAGACCCGGACGCCTTCGGCCTGGGACTCTTCCACATCACCCCCGACAACCTACCGATGGTGAATTTCGGGAGCCCTAGTCTTCCACAAAGGCCGAGACCCCCAGCCAACGAGACATATATCGAAATCGGACCCGGTATGAGCTTGTATAATACCGTCACCATACTCTCCGAAGAGTCGTTCGTGGATAAAAAAGGATGGTCAAGAATGTTGAATGTGGCAAGCCGGGTTCAGGTGCAAATGAAAGGCAAGTGGCGTGGTATTTGGACAAAAACGAGGCTCAGAACCATAAGGGAGGCGGAAATGTTTGAGAATTACTTCGATCGTGATTTTGGAAGCTTCGAGTCGAATGTTATAGAGCTCGAAATTTAGTGAGGTTTCGTTGCATCAATCACCTAAGATTGCGAGTCCAAGTTTGTTTAGGCATCGCACCTATATTTCAAGAAGGCTGACGAGTGGTAAACCTTTGACCATTACGTATCGGATCATGAAATGTTGAACCCGAGACCTTAAAGCTGTTGACTGTTTCCGAGGGAGGCCATTTGACAAACCCAACGCCGCAATCCAGATGCGTACTGCCCAAACATAACCCGCAAAGACACAGTATGCTTCCGGTACCCGCCGTCCTCAACACCGGCTTCAGATGCCCCAATCAGGCAATCAAAACGGACCAACCTCCGAAACCAACCTCGGACGCCCGATGATCCGGGCTGAAGTGGATCCGATCGGAAGTCGGCAAAAGATCGAACACCGAGCTGAACACATTCTTGACAAATCCAATCGTTAGCTTAATGTCATTACTCATCAGCTAGTTACTTTAATTGACTTGGTTTCCCGCCTCTAAACTCTCCTGCTTGATTGTACTCGAAAGTCAAAGAGTTGGTACGGTTCTTGAAAATCTTAGGTGAGTCAACTCTTGTCAACCTTCGTCATGAGGGCTTTGGTGAGAGCTTCGGCCGCTGCGCGTGGCTCAGTACGTCGTGTAGCATGTTGGTTGTTCTTTATACTATTCTGCTATCTAAGTGCTGAATGGGTTTCAGATCATCGACTCGCTCTATCCCAGCTATCTTCCTCGAATTCGTTGCCAGCGAGGGTTTATCATCGTTACTTTGCTGGGATAAACACATTCAGCTCATCGGCCCGGAAACTATCGACAAACATGGACCCTCAGGCTGTGAAAAACCTTGATGGTCTTAAAGGCCACCTCACCCACAATAAGCTCGAGGAATAGCCCGATCGGTCTCACTCGTCAAATGCTCAAACCAAAAGGCCCGCAGT
>JABCKE020000234.1:0-19982 GCA_013186425.2 Fusarium sp. NRRL 62610
AGATGCTTCTCGGGAAACGAGAATCTCCCCGGAGATGTCTCCAAAAAACCCCCAGTGATGACGGGTGCCAACGAGTGCCCCCTAACGTTAGCAGCTGCATCCATCTCCAGTTGGAGTGTCATGTTAACCCCCAATTTGTCAGCCCCGGAAGCTTTCCACGGATGTATTTTTCGTGGCGCCCGCGCGCCTTACACAGAGCAAAAGACATTCCGTCAGCGCGGACATTGCTCGTTTCCCGCTCATGGATGGGACCGCGGGGACGGTGAGACCTAGGTGCAGTGGCATTCGGGGCTCGGTCACATTATCGAGTTTCTTCGACTATTTCTGTAGGTAATACAAAACATACCCTAATCTTGGCAATAAAGCGAGAGCGAGATACAACACATAATCTTGATAATGGACTTGCCACACACACACTCACACACACACGCAACACGGGCTCGGCGGCTGAAGATTGTCCGAGGATGCCGAAGGGTGAAGGAGGCAGCCCCGCTTCATCAGCGGACTTAAGCCCTGTAACTCCCAAGAGTTGCAGTAGGAGCTGCAAAATTACAGCCCACTAAGGCATTGAGTTTGTTTTGTTGCAGGACGGGTTTAAACTGAAGTGGAATAGCATTCGGAAATAGTTGCAATTTACTGTAGCACTCTCTCTCCCCCATCTTCCAGATTTGTCTGTAAGCTGCGAATGGATCTGGAATGGAATTACAAACACACACACGCACACCTTCCCCCCGGCGTAGGTCCGCATCCTCGGGTCCCTGACGGGCCCCGCCCCGATCGGCGATTAACCCACTGTTTCGTCCGGGGCTCGTCCTCTAAAACCCGCGCGGATATGGACTTGAACAAGAGCAGCGAGCGCCGGAGAGAGGCGCTGGCTGCCCTTTATTGCTTAGTAGTAGAGCTTCCTTCCATGGGCGTATGTCCCGGTCCCCGTCCACATGCTGTAAATCCGTAGGGTCATGATGGAGACGTCCATGTCATAGGTGCGCAGGGTGGTTCCCCTGCTTGTCCGTTCGCTTCGGAGATTTGCAAGCATGACAAAAAATTGGTTCTAAACAATCCAATCCAAGGAGCTGGAGACGAGAGACCTGGACCCGAAAAGAGACGAGACCAGACCAGCTCAGCCCAGCCCAAGCAAGCCTGGGCGCGCCCACACCCACGCCCTTGTGTAGCCCGTAGCCGTAGCCGTGGGCGTAGCGTAAGTGTGCGTTCGCGCTGTCGCTCTTAAGTGTGTTGTATTATGTGATGCGCCGCCGCTGTCCACACCCGACCCGAACCCCGGCCTGAACGGGATGGATCCCATGAATGGATGGGATGGGTTGGGATGGATGGATGCTCTTATCCGCCTGGCCTACGAGCTTGCTTTTGGTTTAAATACCTTGCTTGGCCTTTCTTCCCTCTTGCGTGCTCTACCCTTCCCTATCCTAGTCGCCATTTCACCCACCGTAAGAGAAAGAAAAAAAAATTCAACAAAAAACTTGACTTGACCACGTTGGTCTTGTCATTACTTGGGCGTCCTCGACAACTCTAAAAAAATCTAAATCAATCCCATCGGAGGTTCGGGGATTGCGACAGTACCTCCACAATCCACCAGCGGCCCGCCGCTTACACAACGTCTCGATTCTTATAAAGCCCGCGTTCCGACTTTGGGGAACGGGAAGCCGCCATCAGAAAACGAAACCCCCGATTGTTAATAGGAAGCGATAATTTCAGCCGATCAAAACTTATTTATACTCTTGTCCCGACGATAACTACTCGATGATATCCTGAGCTTTTGCGAATAAACCCCCCCGACCACTGAAGGACATTTACAAAGACAGCCGAGAGCGTCTACAGCTTTCAGGTCTCTTATACACGAATTATCGACAGCGTCAAATCATGGCTACCGAAACCGATACACTGTCCTTCTCATTACCCACGAGCACTGCGCCCACCGACGTCTCTGAGTCAACATGCATGCCCAACTCTGCTCCGTTTCTCCCACCTTCGCCCTGTCACCCTCAGGGCGCGCCCGGCAATGTCAACGCCGAGTGGGATACCACGATACACCCACTCTCGAACCATCAGAAGGTTTGCGCCGCCCCAACCAGCCCGTCGGCGGCCTTCAACTGTGGTCCCGGGACAAGCGTTGGCACATCTAGTAGCGCCAGCGGGAGCGGATGTTTCAATGATGGGGGTTTGTTGTATAGAGTCCAGGCCGAGAGGGAGTGCCGAGAGGGACCCGGCAAGTAAGTCAACATTGCCGATGAGATGAGATGAGCGTTCAATAACCCTTTTTTACTGACTTTGATCTGGTTTGTTTCAGAACTGTTGAAGAGGCCTGTCAACGATCACTCAACCACTTTCCATGCCCCGGTCTCGCCTTTCCCATGCCAGCCCTCGACTTTGACTTTCGCATCGCCGTCCGTCTAAACCAGGAACCCGTCCACGTCGATTCCGGCAACACCAAGGAGATTACGACTGTCGCCGCCGGAGTTTGGTCCGGTTCATTTGGCCACGGCCGCGTAATTGTGAGTTTTCTCCATTTTTCTTACTGTCATTCACGAATTTGATTCTACACGCTTCTGTCCTATTCATGGCTGACTGGTGAGGATTGTCTTTGTGGGTCGTGTAGGCAGGCGGTTATGATCTCGGCCAGGCACGCGGCTTTCGCCCCATGAGGCTTGTAGAGGGTGCTTTTGTCATTCAGACGAGTGATGAGCAACCTGCGGTGTAAGTGTATTTTTGCAACTTATTCTCGCCGAGTGTGTCTATATGCTGACAGAAAAAAACAACAAAAGCCTTGAAATGCGCACCCGCGGTTCTCTCTCTGGTCCCTCAGATATCCTCGACACCTTGCTGAGCCCTCGTGCCCCCAAGGACATTGACCCACGCCGCTACGGGTTCCGCATGTTTGCGACATTCAAGACCTCGGACAAGAGATATGCCGAGATTGTCAACTGCGGCCTGTGGGTAGCCAGTGGTGCCTGGCGTGGCGAGCATCTTGTTATTGAGTAAGTTGGCTTGGCTCCGTGGTCACGATGACTCCTTATACTAATGATGAATGCCTGTAGCGCGTACCGCGTGACATGAAACGATTTAAGCGAGCCTTTTAAAATCTTTTGTTGAACATGATCGATTAGCATTGCATAGGATCCTGGTCTGGCTAGATCCTGGAGCCTGGAGTTGTTTGGTGTTGAACAAAAACCCGCGTCAGCTTTGACCGGCCGGCAAATGGACAGGACAAGGAATGAAATGGACGGGTGCATTGAAGCGGCGCAGAAACGGTCAAGGAGATTTTTTTTCGGGTGTTAATATTGTGTTTTTTTTTTGTTGGTCTATTTTAATGTTTGGGTTCACGATGGAACGAATTGCTCTGGTCAATATTACACTCAGCGCCAAGCTGGTTTGCAACTCCATCATGCTGGTCGACATTATGTCCGTTGGTGTTCGACCGTGGACGGACCAAACTCCGAGGATGCTGGCACCCAACTGCCAAGGAAGGAAGGAGGCCTGGTTGAGCCAGGCAAACCATGGCCTCCATACCCATTGTCTCTCCCAATGGTCACCATGAACCAACCGGCGTTAACAGCCGCACCCCATGAGACTCCGACTCCATACCAAAGTCCCCATGACATTATCCATACCCCGAGAATCATCGGGTTGTCGATTATTCATATCAGTGCCTTGACTCGGATCTTCCGGACGACCGGCGGTCCGTACTATCCACGGAAACATTCTCCTCGATGCTGACTGAGGCCATAACAATGTCGATACCGTCAGCGCGATATTCTGGTGGGCCAAGTTACATATCCGCGCATTCCGACTCGGCTTCCTTTGATAGCGGCTAAATAAGTCACCGAAGTCAAGCAAAAGGGGGGGATGATGAGGGATGTGCAACTCACTGCTACGTCGGCACGCGACAACACCTCATATCTGTAACCTTTCCAAATATATCCGGCGGAAACTCACTTGAGTTTAATCGAGACCTCGAGATAGCTTAGCTTCCTCAAGCGGCTCTCGTCCTCTTCATCCCCCTCCACCACAACATCATCGACGGTTCCAACCGTGCCAGTCCTGATCTCAACCTCACAGTCACCTTCCTGTTCAAACCAGCTGGCGACAGCGAGGGTCTTTTCAACCGCTCTTCCCGTGCCCATGACCTTTACTTCGGCACTGTCGGCATCAGACCCGCCGGCGCGCTTAAGAGCCTCAATACGGGAGTGTACCGACGCGTGCTTGGGGGCCGCGTTGGTTGTCCGTAGGGAAGCGTCAAGTTGCTTGCGCGCACGCTTGACGACGGACATGAAGGGTGTCTTTGAAGACACGTAGATGATACGGGATTTGGTTGATGCTGGTGGTTGACGCCTGGTTAGGGGGCGCTTTTCGATGCGGTCACCTAGGCAAGTTAGTCATAGGCCTGTAAGATATGCTAATGATTCATACCATTTGAGATAGAAGACAGCTTTTCCAAAGTCCCATACGTCTTCTTTGGAGCCTTGCTAGTCTGTTTTGAGGCCATGATGTTGGTTTTATCCTCAGCGCGTGCTGCCTAGGACCCTAGGCAGATGAGATTTCGGGAAAGGTTCAGCGGATCGGCATTCAGTAACGAGGGAATTTTGAAAGGACTCCTCAAAGCTTATTGAATGAGTCGCCTGTTGCCTAAGCGGGCTCTCTGTCGATGCGTGACTGGGAGTGAAGTGGTTATGTGTGAGAGAGGATGAGTTGAGGTTGTCATGGTTTAGAGGTTGAAAGTTTGCTCCACCCCACTCCAAGTGTCTGGCTCTACAACCATGGTGAACAAGCATCAGCCATTGTAAATCTCAGAAATAGATTCAAATCATTCTCAATAATTCTATAGCTTCTCTTACTACCAGCTACCTTTCATATCTTTCTATAACACAATTTTAACCTCAATGTTCTTGATGTCTGTTCTGAACGCCACAATTGATGTGGCGCAGCTGCCTTGATGCCCCTGCGCTACTGCACCAACGGCCCGCTACCAAAACGTCACTCAAACTTGGGAGCTCCATCCAAGCTCAGTCCATTTCGGGATATTCCTCCATCTCCAACTCGCTCAACCATCAAGCAAATCACTCCACCGAAAACCTCGTCGCAAACGACCGCCGCTTACCCCCCCCTCTCATGGTTGCCTACTCAGGCATTTACAACTAGGCGAATCCGTCCCATCATGTCGATTGCAATCTGGCCTTCCGTCTCCCCAGACGAACTCAGGCTTAAAGCCGCCGAGACCCAGGTACGATGACGAGGAAGCGCAAGAGGAGAAGAAGAAAAAAATATCACGAGGGCGCAAGAAGAAGAAGAAGCACATCATGCTGATCTATCTTGACAAGGCGCGCGAGCTGGACTGGATCGTCGAGGAGACACTCCAGATCTGTCGCGATCTCAAGCATGGCCTCGAGGACTGCTATGCGCTCCTCGCGCCCATCGACCCGGGAAGCACCCTCGTCATGAGCACGCATCGCAACGAAAAAGTAAAGGGCACGCTCACCCGCGTCGGCACTCGCATCGTCAAAGGGGTAAGAAGAGCCTATATATTCCCCACACCTAATCAGCCTCGTTTCCTGCAAGCTGACGTTTTGAGCCCCCCCCCCATCTAGCATCTCCATCTCCAGCTTCGAACGATACCCGCCCAGACGTTGTCACTTTCTCAGTCCGACGTCATTCACATCCAGGCCCTCGATTCGCTAAATGCGTACCTAAACCAATCCATAGATCTCCTTTCCATCACCCTGTCCAAGCCGCAGGACGCCCGCTCTCTGGCCTCCACACTCGCCATCCTGGCAGATTCCCTCTCTGACTCGGCGGCACTCCTCAAGGGTCCCCCTCTGACAGATGCCGACCCTGCTTGGCAGACATGCTCATGTCCGCCGTACCACTTTGAGCCCTCCCCCGGGCCAAACCTCAGCTTTTATCTCGGCCTGCAGGAGAGCTGCATAGTGCTCTGGCTGCGGGCTCTAGAACCCGCGGATGCACCCGTCCACTTTGGAACTAAACTCGGGCTTGCCATCGGCACCTTCCGTCGTCTGGAACACGACGAGATGGACACCGTTTTCCGGTACAACACCATGGGGAGCGATGCCGGGGGTTCCAAGCGGGGCAGTGCGCGCCATACCCCAGAGCCTAGATCGTCGGCTGCCGACGCGGAGAGCAAGGATGTGCAGGAAGTCTATGTCCGGGAAAAGGTGCGCGTCGAAAGTGCAGATCCGAGCCTCATCTCCCTGCACTCCAAGCTCGGCTTCCTCAGTCACATGCTCGGCCAGGCGCGGAGGAATCTGTCAGAGGTCCTAAGCGTTGATTCCTAGTAACGCTGCATTGAGGGGGAAGGCCATGTGAGCAGGCTTGCATGTAAATTGATTGGATACCCTGGCGTTGTGGTGAAAGTGGCTACTGTGACCCCTGTAGCTCACTGCTGTCTTATGGGCATTTGGAATCGGCACCAATTTATTCGTTGGGCATTGATTGTCTGTCTGGATTTCAAGTTCCATTTGGTTTGATTTGACTGAATTCTGTAGAAATGTAGATGACATCTGTACATGGATGCAATTCATGGTCCGGTTCCGTCGCTCCTCCGCTAAAGTCCGTAGAAACACACATTAATGACACAATACAAAGGAATTATGCATAGAACATGAACGATATGACCTCTAATCTCGTGCAAGAAGACATTGTCGAGTCGCCCGGGTCCGATTCGACATTGATGCTCTCCATTGACTGAGACACTCCATCAGGAGCGTGCCAGCAGCTGCAAACAGGACGTCTAGGCCACGGGAGACCAAGGCATGGGAATGAGGACCCGCGACTTCATGCTCTGGATCAGAGGAACCGTCTTGTGGACAGTATCACTCCAGCCCTCGACCTGCCAGCTCTGCTCGCGGCGAGCACGGCGCTCCTCGAGGTTGGCAAACTGCCAGAGGTGGTGGACAGTGTTGAGATCGCCAACCTGGACGAACCAAGCGCCCACGCCCTCCATGACCTCGCGTCGGGCCTTGAGGCCTCGTCGCCAGTGCGTCTCCCACTCGAGCAGGTTGCCAGGATGCAGTGTGTAAGACCGCAGCTCAAAGACGCCACCGAGCTGTCGTGGAGGGGTGGTCGGCCAGAAGGAAAACTCCTGCATCAGCGAGATGTTCTTGGAGTTGATCATGCCTTTGAGCTTGCGATCGAACTCGGCGAATTCGGGGTGGTGTGTGATGGAGTGTCGGGACTGGTGGTAGCCCTCGTACTTTTGATATTCCCAGATGTGAACTGTTACCCCGCGTATTGTCAGCACCTCGGCTCTTGAAGATGTAGATGGATTGGGGGATGCATACCAAACGTGTCGCAGTCGCCGACTTCTGTCCTCCAGCTTCCGACTAGATGCACCTTGTTCTCTGGAGCGTTGGCCATCTTGGGGTACCAGTGTCCGACTAGGTCGACATACTCGTCCACCTTTTCAGGCTTGACCTCGTGAAAAACGATCGAGTGGACATACTTGCCACGGGCTAGAACTTGACTGAAGCTCGCCTCGAGCTGTGCGTCAAGCTCCCGACCCTCCTTTGTGCCGTAGATGAGGTTCGTCAGAGGCCCAGCCTTGCGGGAGGGCTCTGGCTCCTTGACCTCTGCGGTTCGTCCTGCGTCGTCCTTCTGTAAGCCCTCGTCCGGCTTGGCGAACGGAACGTTAGCAGCTTGCGGGTGGGCACGAAACTCACTGGCTTCTCGCTCCTTCTGTGCCTCGACCAGGTGCTCGCGGAATGCCTTCTGCTTCTGGTTGAACGTGTCGACGGCGGCGCGCGAAGGGTTGACGTCTCCCATGGAAGGCGTGTGAGCATCCAGACGAGCGGCAGTCGAGCTCAGAGCTCGCAGGCCAGCACGCGGGGTGACGCCGGCGGCGGCGCGTGCGAATTGGCGACTCAGCATCTTGGGGGGGGAGGTTGGAGAGTTTGGAATGTACGGGTAAAAAGTATGAAGGGATGGAGGCGCAACGCGTGTCTGGCAAAGATGACACGGGCGCAGTAGTTGGAGGGAAGAAGAAGAAGGATGACGATCTCTCAGATTTTGGTGTTAAACGACGTCAAAAAAACAGCCGACGTTTGTTTTGGAAGGTGTTAAATCTGACGAGAAGGGCGGGGCAAGATGCTGAAAGGAGGAAAATGGACCGAAGATGGAGTTTCAAGATGGCGGGAGGTAGAAGCAGAAGCAGAAGACAAAGTAGTAGCGTAGCAGCAGAGCTGGTTTGTTGGCGTCAGGGTAACAATTTGGTGGCAACCCCAAGAACGGCACAGCAAGGAGCGGGAAGGCACAGTATTTTTTTCGAGCTTTGCCCTTGCAAAAAAAAAAAGGGTTGAACAGATTGGATGGGATGGATGGTTAGAAGTTGGAGGGACGGAACGGCCTCGGGTTACCGTGCCAGGAATGTACAGTATAATCACCCCGCACTTTCTGGGTACGGTGTACGGGCGTTTTTTGTTTGTTTGAGATGGATGACGAGGAGTTGTGTATTGTCGCACAGACAAAAAGACAAGGGGAGAGAGAATAGGCTGATTTGAATTGAGGAGACAAGACTGGGCGAGAAGGTTTGAGTTGAGTACGTATCCCTCATCCCCTTCTTAAAGCTGGGAGCTTGATGGAGCTGGAGCTCTATTCCCGATGATGTCACCTGCAAGGTTGTCATCACGTGTAATTGCTTAGCGCGCCTTGGAAACGCGGGGTTCGGTGCATTGGTTTCTGCGGTTGCCGGAGTGGGGAAAGCTGCTCGCATGGCCCCGCCTTGAAGGTACGTACCTTCAGCCTCCGGGTCCCCTGATCTAGATACCTTGAATCTTAGGCGTAAAGATCAGGCATCCAGAAAACGTTCCGGGCTCGGCTTCGGCAGAACCCGCTCGGAGCTTGTTGGATCTGCCATTCGGAAAAAGGCTCGTTCTCAATACCCTCTCAATCTCAAAGCAGCAACCTGCCGAAACTCCCATCAACCCGAATCTCAAACCCTCCACACGAAATCCGTCATCATGTCTTGGCTCGGTGTTCAGCCCCTCAAGAAGTTCAACGCTCCCTTCTGTACGTCCCAATTGCGACTCCATCCCCGTGCGATCCCGCTGACCCCCCGAATAGTGAAGCCTTACTGGCCCTTCTTCGCTGCCGGTACGTCAATTTGCGCACCTCGCCCGACGAAATAGTTCCCTCTACGAGCCTTCCCCCGCGCGCCCGATTCCGATTGATACGTCGATGAGTTTTTGGAACAGCAATTGATTCAGGATACAGGTGTTGTCATTGCCTACGGTGTCAACTCTGCCCAGAACGCCATGATGAACTGTACGGCATACCCCCAATGGAATAAGAATCTCCTTTAGAATGCGACGACTGACCAGAACATTAGCCGCCGAGTTCAAGAACGATCCCCGCAACCCCAACGCCAAGACTGGTGGTCACTAAAGTCCGAAACTCGGGATTTTGAAAGGAGATGGGATTTTTCGTCAAAGCACTGCATGAAACGATCCGCTCGAGCGCGAGGCCAGGGTCCATGGGATGGGATTGTATCATAGAAGTCGCAAAAGGGGCTTAATTGACCTATCGAACGATATACTCGGGTTGCCGGCTGTGATGGGTTGCAATTGGGGGGCGTGAACGCGTTGCTCCGAAGGTCCGAACTTGCCAGATGACTGAATCACGAATATTCCATATGGTTCAATGCCTCAATTGGTCCATGATTGCTAACTATACAGCTTTGTTTACACGCAAATTGGTGACGTATTTCCGCATAGCGTTCGGCGGTAGAAGAGCCATGTATCAGTTATCTAACCCCAAGACGTCTGTTTCCTCTCACACAACTCCAGCCTGTCTATCACATCAACAATATATCTTAGGTAGTATATGCCAAAAATAGTCCGTTGAGCCGCATTGTAGTCAAAAACCATGTTCAAAAGACCCTTAACCACGGTTCACTTTTGGTGGGGATCAAACGTGATCCGAGTCGTGTAGCGGCCCGAGATAGGGAACCTTTTGGATTAAATCTCATCCTGACAAATCATCATCGCTATCGCTTGCCGTCGACTCACACGGCGAAGCCCCCCTTGCAACGGTTCTCGTCAAAACTTAGACATTCAACATATATAGATGCGTCTTCTTTTTGGAGTTTTATCCTTCACTAGACCTATTGTGACTAGACCTCTTTCAACTTTTCATTCAAGAGTTTGCTTATCGACAATGACGGCCACGTCAGGACCTAATGGGGCGAAACAACAAAAGCCCAACGGCAAGGGGGCTAAGAAGGAGGTCAAGATTCTGATGCTTCACGGTAAGCCTTATCCCGCTTACATAGAACCTTCCTGGGCGTTTAGTTCGTCTTTGACGGCATACTACCCTGGACACTCGCACTCACTTCCTTTGACCATATACTCACAATCTCAGGCTTCACACAATCTGGTGCTCTCTTCCGCGCCAAGACTCGCGCCCTCGAGAAGCTCCTCGTCAAGCTTCTAAACCCCATCTCTCTCCTCCCAGTCCTCATCTACGCCACTGGTCCCAACCGTTTGAGCGCAGAGGACATCCCAGGTTACCAACCACCAGAGGAGCCCCCGTCCGAGGACTATCAGCCCGACACCTGGGCTTGGTGGCGCAAGGACGAGGCTACGGGCAACTATCGTCTTCTGGATGAGGGTATGGCGACTGTTGCTGAGGCTATCCGTGAGGCGGGTGGTATCGACGCTGTGGGTGGCTTCAGCCAGGGCGGTGCTATGGCGGCTCTCGTTGCCGCAGCCCTGGAACCGGAGAGACCACTACCTGAGGGTAAGGAGGGCGACTGGGCAAGAGGATTGAGAGAAGCCAACGATGGAAAGCCTCTCAAGTTTGGTGTCTTCTACTCGGGCTTCTGGGCAACACCCGACTCCCTCCAGTTTTGCTTCGAGCCCAAGATCAAGACCCATACCTTGCACTACCTCGGTAGCCTCGATACAGTTGTGGATGAGAGTCGCAGCCAGGCTCTCATTGATCGTTGTGAGGAGCCTCTTGTCATGGTTCATCCTGGAGGTCACCATGTGCCTGTCAACAAGGAATGGGGAATGCCCCTGGCTGGCTTCATTAAGCAGCACGCTGAAGAAAAGGAGCTTAAAGCAGACCTTTAGACATGATGATAAACTTACACCAGACCATAGACTGCAATAGACAAACAGATAGACTCATGCATCAAGTGCCATGTTACATATCCTCATCCCGAGGCCTATCTAACCTGTATAATTACAGACCACCCAAACCGTCATGAATTGTAAACCGCTCTATCCTGACTCCGAGTTCTTATTTGGCCGGCTGGATCCTTGCCATCATCTCCTCTTTGGTGATGAGATGATCGATTCTCTCCAAGAGTCCCAGCAAACTCTTCATGTTGTGACTCCACTCGTTCAGAATATCATCAGCATCCCGAGGCTTGGCGAAGCTGACGATTCGTGCAGGTCGGTCAATCTTGGCGTACACGGTCTTGGAGGTGACCAGCTCGCTGATGTACTTTTCCGTCTCATCCTCGGCCAAGTCGAGCAGTTGGGTGAGCCGTCCCATCTGGATGCGAGTGTAATACTTGGCAATGACACGGACATTGTGCTCGATGACTCGCTTTCGGAGATCTTGCCATCGCTGGTGCGCCTTCTCGTCTGAAGACTGACCAGGCTGCACATCAAAGACATCCGTACTGCAGAGGTGGGGGCCGAATCTCTTAGCAATCTCTGGCCATCGCATCAACTCGTGGACAGTAAAGAGTCGGAGAAGTTCAGCCTCAGGGGGAACTTCTGTGTTGCGAGTGTCCTTGTGAATTCGGTGGAGGAGGTCGTGTTGCTCGTTGTCGTAGGGGGCGAGGATGACAAAGTAGATGATGCGCTGAAGGACCTGCAAGATGTTAGAGAATGAATCCACATATGGGGATCAAGAACTTACAGGGCGAAGCTTGGCCGAATCCTCCTCGACCGCCTCTGTATCCAAAACCTGTCGGTAGTGCTTGCAAACATCAAGGTACTTGTCCTCATGCTTGGCAAGGATGATCTGTTGCTCGTAGTATCGCAGCTTCAAATCGGTTGTGTCATCTGGCTTCTCCTCGGGCACCTCCTCGCCGCGGGCCTTCTTCTTCTCACGTTCCTTCTCTTCCTTCTCGAGTTGCTCGGCCGTCTTCTTAGGCTTTCGGGCGAGGTATCGTGTGCTGATCTTGCGGCCCAGGATGCCGGCCTGAGTCCAATCTTCACTCTCAATGCAGAGAGCGACCTGAGCGAGGATGAACTCGGTCTTTTCCCGTCTGTCCATAGACCCAAAGGTCTCAACCTGGAGCTCGCAGAGGATCTCGGTGGCGGCCTTGAGATCTCCCTGCTCCTTCTTAATGTCGGAGAGGATCTTGGTGACGCGGGCACGCTCGACTTCGACAAAGATCTTGCCCTCTGTCACTGTTCGCAGGGTCTCGATAACGGAAAGCTTGGTCTTGAGGTCGGGGGTGTCGTCGAGGAAGCCCATGACGGTCTGGACCATCTTGGTGATGGCCTGCTTGAGCTGGCTGTGCTTCTTGGACAGGACCAAGGTCTGGTCGTTCATCAAACTCCAGTCGCCAGCATTTTTGCATAGTGTGACGATTGCGATCAATACTCGTGATGTCGACGCAAGATCGGAGGCCTGGCATTTGGGTTAGCGGGGATGAGGAGCAAGGGCGCAAGACATACTTGTCGGGTCTGCTTTTCAAGTGCAGCGAGCTTCTCAATGGCTCCCTGGAGGTTGTTGGACTATACATGGAGTCAGTGGAAGCTTCGGCTGACGATGCAGAGCTGGGACACCAACCGCAGCCAGCTTCTCAGCTTCGGGAAGCTGCTGGTCGACCTCCTTGGAGAAGTCCTTCTCGGGCTTCAAAGCTCCTTCAGACATGATGACGGGGAGCGCGCAGTATAATCCACAGGTGAGGTATTCGGTAGAGTAGGCTCGTGGTGAGGCGACGAGATCTGGGATTCGTGGATGGAGTTGATGTGATTGATCAGAGGTCGTGGGGCTTGTTTGGTCGAAGGAAGCTGGTCACTTTAGTGACGAGGCTCACGCAAGAGGCTCCTGCCTGTCGCGCGTCTCCACCCACCACCAAGGCTGGGGCTGGAATTAGGTGGAACCGGTTCCGGGACCATCGTCATCCAGCTGGGAGTGCACGTGACTTCACTTACAACCTCGATCGACTTTGACGACTTGTCACTTGGGCATTCCTGACGTTGATTGCGGTTGTTGGAAACGTTTATGTCGTATATAGGGGTGGCTTAGGCATTTGGAAGCTTTTATCTAAGAAAATTGGTCGAGATATTTATGAGATCCTCCTGACCATCATGCCCTACCGCCCCTGTGATGACCAGGTCTCGGGCCGTCAGGCTTGACCTCTCTGAGCTTCCCGTACTGGATGGTAGAACACTGTCTTTACAGAGATTTAGAAATTCACGTAAGACGTTTGAAGGCAGTTTACCTGATTGGTCTTGACCGGGAACGTGGCCCAAGCACTTGGGAATGCAGCAACTCTCAGACTCAAGTCTAGCAGGTACTTGTCAAGGAGTAGACAATGGTTAATTCACCAATATAAACTTCTATACATAAATAATTAAACGCATAACTCAGATTATGAGCGGGAACATCTCAATGGTCATCTGTAACACGGAGCACTGCCGGCCAGCTGCCAGCCAGCTCCTCACCAAACAGCCTACACGGCTCCAACTTCAGAGCCATCACGTGGATTACAATAAATCGTTTGTTTTGATGCGTTTGTGCGCTCAAAAATTCAGATCGCAACATCACCAAAACTCATCACACGACAACAACCACGACCGCGATCAAAGATGTATCTTTTCTCTCGCTCACCCTCACGACCACGACGGCCAGTGACCATGGAATCACTGCTGTGGCACTCTACGACGGCCGAACAGGCCATAGCACTCGAAGACGGTGCCAAAAACCCGTTTCTGCCTGGTAGCTTGCACTCTGCCGAGTACTTTGCGGACCTCCAGAGGCGTCGTGAACAGTACCCGATGTGCAGCCCAGAGAAGCGCCAGGAGTTTCTCGATCGCTATCACTCGAAGAAAGTAAGTGTTTACCCCTTCACAAATCCTTCGGAGCTTTCCGTGCTGATGTCTTGTAGGTCACCATCGTCGTCGGGGATAGGGGCTGCGGCAAGACCACCCAGCTCGTGCAGTTCATCCTTTTTGATGAATGGATGAACGACAAGTTTGTCGGGTGCACGCAGCCTCGCCGGTCTGCTGCATTAAGCGCGGCGACTCAGGTTGCCAAAGAGATGGAGGTTCTCCTCGGTGGCATCGTTGGATGCCAAACGCACATCGACGACGACGAACGGAGCAGCAAGGATACGCGCCTGAAGTTCTTGACCGACAGCTTCTTGCTACAGAAGCTCATTCACCCTCCTGGTCTCCCTGAATATGTAAGTTCTGCCCCAGATGCAGGTTTGGTTGTGTCTCACAGCAATAGGGATGTATTGTCGTCGACCAGGCTCATGAGCGAACACTGGCAACGGATATGGTGATGGCCATACTCAAGCATGTCGCGAGGGCACGTGAAGACTTGAAGCTTGTCATCGTCTTGGATACCAACGCCGGCATTGACAAGTTTACCGAGTTCTTCGAGACACGCAACGTTTTCCGTGCCGTTGAGCCGGCTAACGCCATCCAAATTCAGTACCTGCGGGACCCAACGCCCCAGGCTTTCGATACCGCTGTTCGCGTTATCAACATGATTGTCAAGTCAAAGCCTAAAGGTGACATTCTCTTGTTCTTGACCGCGGAGTGGGAGGTCCGGGAGGTCTGTGAGATTCTCGGCCGAAAGGTGCCCGCCCTTCAGGTCATCCCTCTGGGTCGAGCCTCCCCATCGCTTGAGGAACTTCAGGATTCTGGGGCCCAGAAGTGCTTCGTGGCTACGGATTTGGTAGAGGTCGGCACAAAGATCCCCGAGATCACCTACGTGGTCGGTACGTGACGCTTTCCACAACACCTACCCCCCTTTACTTCCGTTTGATAGACTAACTGATGATCCAAGACACGGGAAGGTCCAGGCAGACCAGGTATGCCCCCCGCGTGGGGATGTATAACCTGATGACGGTCCCGATCTCGAAGCCTGCAGCCCAGCTGCGTGCTGCCCTGGTCAATCGGAAGCAGAAGGGTGGCATCTGCTACCGACTTTACACCAAGCATGCCTTCAACTCGATCTGCCCCCCAAACATCCACCTCTCGATACACACAAGTGAGATGGCAAGGGAGATTCTGATACTGAAGTGCTGCGGGTTCCACGAGATCTCGGAATTCGAATTTGTCGATCGTCCTGATCCCGAGACGATCTTGCGAGCTTTGGGTGAGCTTCGCGCTTTGTAAGTACCAACTAGTCTGAGGCTTCTCCTATTTGATGTCATATACTAACATGACAAACAGGGGTTATATTGATGGTGAGACCAACATCACTCAGAAGGGCTCCCTCGCCGCGTGCATGCCAATGGTTCACCCTGCGTGGTGCAATGCATTCCTTGAGGCTAGTCAACTCGGTTGCCTCGCTGAAATCGTAACCATCGCCTGCCTTCTCAGTTCACGGGGAGATCTCTTCATGAGGCCCCATGAGAGGCGGTATGATGCCGATGTCAAGCGACGACGGTTCGGCCACCCTGAGTCCGACCACATATCCCGGCTAAACGCCTTCTGCGCCTACCTCCGCCAGCGAGACAGTCTCTCCGACGAAGCAGAGCTGGCCAACTGGTGCCAGAGTTCGTCGATTGACCTGGATGTTGCAGAGGAAGCCAGACTAATGCGAGACGGGCTGATGCCAAAGGTTGCGAATCTCTTGCTAGGGGACGATCAGGTCCCGGCAATGGACCTCCGCGACCCCGAGTTCAGCGAGAAGATCCGCCAAGGCCTGGCAGCGGGCTTCTGCCACAAGACTGCCATCCGAAACAACAAGGGTGACGGCACCTACAAGACTGTTCACCAGAACTACCCAGTCGCCCCTGAGCCAGACAGCTGTCTCGTTGACATGTCGTGGGAGTGGGTGATTTATCACGACATTCACTATGCTGGGATCCAGTACATGCGTTGCGTCACGGCGATTAATCCCGAATGGATAATAGTACGTTGATAGTTTCTTGATTTTGACATGTTACTAATAAATAATAGGACCTTGAACATTTCCAAGACCACAATCTCGCACGCAAGTTCGATCAAGTCACGTTGAGGAACCCCGACGTCAAGGCCTCCCTCGACCGGGCTAGAGCTGAAAGAGACTCATAGGTAGTCTGCCTAGCGGCATTCCTTTTTCAAAGAAAAATGTGCTTAACGACACCCCTTTTGAACAGCGATGGGATTTCTGGTATTTGAACACTTTGAAGGATAACAGCGGGCCTAACGGCACCCCCCTTTTCAAAGTGTTACCAGCCTAGTGGTATCCCTATCGCGACAAGACCTTGAAGCAACGACACAATCTATACGACAGAGACAGTCACGCTTTGCGGCATTTTCTTTCCTTTTCTTTTCTACTTTCTTTTTGATAACGCCATGCTCTCTTTATTGTCGGACAAGACTTTATGGCCAGCGCCATCCAGCCTTAAACGAACGATAGAGATTTCTTTTGGCTGTCTGAGTCTTGTTGCTTTTCTTATTTCGCTGATGATGTAAAGGCCCCCTTGGGTCTTTGCGGAGGCACCAGAACGACCATGGCCGGCACCTTCACGCGGTGTTCTGGGTCAGTAACCAGGAGCCTCGAGGCTCTTGGTGAAGCTAAGACCGGCCAGATTAGGATCAACACGGCGATGATGCTCCACGAACATGGCGCCGACATCAATGCTAAGAACGCAGCTGGCGAGACTCCATTCAGTCTCCTCAGAGCCAATGGACTCCTACGCTACTTCCCAACTCAGAGGGATGTGGATGGATCAAAGGAGACAGAGGAGGAAGAGTCCCAACGGGCGAGGAGGGGGTTTGGTTCAAGTCTAAGTAATCGCAGGACAAGTCTAAAACAATCCTCAAAGCATGCGTGAAGAATCACAAAGAATGTATGAATAAACATAAAAGAAGTCTAAAATATCATCAAAGCAAGCCTAAGGATTTGTCAAGGATAACGCAACATGATCCCATCTTCAGGCACCAATTTGGTGGCCATGTGCTGAACAACTGCGAATGGAACTCGGGCCAAACATGTGCAACACACGCAATGGAATACGCAAACTTGAGGCAATTCTGCGTCACAGCAAGATTCTGCAACGGGTCGTGAGAAATTTTCATCACGCAGTAAGGAGGGTGGCCGAGATATCTGCCTGATGGCTGTGAAAAGGGGGCAACACTTCCAAACCACGCAACATGCCAACGTGTGCGACCGTTTCTTTCGCCACAGGACATTATACCGCAAACTCCTTTCGAAGTGACTAACTGTAGAATCAAAATCTGCAAGATTACGCGAGCCTTCTCTGGAGGCCTCGTGATGCCTTCGCCTAGAGGCACTTGAGGGTCAGATGCATTGCCCCAACACAACTGATTCACTGCCCCTGAACCTAGCACACGTATGAAGAATTCATTACAAATCCAAAGATACTGGGACACACATCCATGATGTGGGAAACTTTTACGGGCAAGAGCGCAGCAAGATCCACATCAAAATCAAAACTTCTCACCATGTGCCAGCTCAACTCGACGAAGTGTGACTCCTGCGAGCAGACCCTGGCATACCACAAGACCTTTTGCCGCAGGGTCCGCCTCGCCGGTCAGGCTTGCGGTAGAGTTGAACACGTTGTCGACTTCGTGTCCTCAGATGGCTGCCCCCACTGCTGGAGGCGGAAGAAGAGATGGCGTCGATGGTTGTGTTGGAGGAACGACAGCTCCGGCGAGACCCATCCAAAGACGTCGAAGAATCCAAGATGGCGAGAGCAAGTTCGAGAGTGGTTCGAAGCGAGATCCAACAAGGTCCATCTTTGATGGTATCATCGCAATGTCGTATCAGAGCCTAACGACTCAGGTAGAAGTGGTGGCGCTGTATGGCTACCCAGCGGGAAGGATATGCCTGACATCTACCATGACAGAATCGCGGAAGCCTCCTACGTTTTCATACTAGTGAGTTGCCATCTGTTGGTTGCTAAGTTGCGGTCAACCCGAGGCCATCCCAGTTAAAACCAAAAGCTCCGGGTCCCTCTCGTAACTTTTCCAAATGCGCAGAAGCTCCGTGAGAGATTCAAGACCCTATTTCTACTTTTCTGGCCGATACGACGTCGAAAGGCGTGGAAGATTCTCGTCGACAGCGGAATGGTGGGCTCGGTCAGTCGAAAAAGAGGCAATGACGTCAATGAAGCATCTCAACGTTGGCTGTCGATCATGGCTTGCCCCACACAGTCCCCAAGTACGGGACCGGGTTCTCGGGTCCTAAGACGTTATCGAAACTGCGTGTGCTTGACTCGAGCCAATTCCTGACGTCCGGGTTAGTGTGGACGGGAGGAGGAAATCCTCCGTCACGAGGAGACAGAGACCCTGAGTGTTGAGTGGGATTGTCATTTTAGCATCTTGACGGTCATGGCCAATATAACCCCCAAAGCTGAGATTTCAGGTGCACTTTTGATCCACCCCGGACGAGGCTCTCCGCCCTGGCCGCCATGGCCGCCCTAGCCCCTTGGTGTTCCCCCAACTCCCCCATTAAAGCCGCGAGCGTTATGCTCGTGGTGCGGCGGTACCTGGTTGAGACTAGCAAATACTGTAGGCTGGGCCAGTTAGAAACTGCGGACAACTTTTCCGGCATAAGCAAGCAGCGCACAGCACAGCACACCGCTTGCGCTTGCACCTGCACTTGTGCATGTCTGAGTGCGCTACTGTCGACCTTAATCAGAATCTCTTTGTTATTGGCGTTGTCTCTCATCTCCACCGATCCTCCCTGAATCCAGATCCACCTTTGCACGTCCTTCTGCACCGAGTGCATGTCTACTTCATGCAGAGAGAACTCAAGTTGGGCTTTCCCAGTTGGGCGCGTCTGGCGTCGAGAATCTGGGCAAAAAATGCTGTCAACGGTTGTCAGCTCACAGCCCAATCATTTCTGACAGCAGGGGTCAGAGGCCTAGACACTGATACTGCGCAGTAAGGCCGCCGTGGCATGGCATGGCACCTCTGTTTCTGCCTGCCATGTGATGCATCAAATTCCGAGCAACAAGCCGAGAAACCGCCAAGTCCACTAATAGGAACTTTGCCGTTTCCCAAATTCGAGTTACCACTGGTGGCGGAGGGTGGTGGATCGTCGACTGCTGGCGAAACAGAGATGATAGTGGGGTGTTGAGAAGGGCGATGCTTTCTGTCGAAACACCAAAAAGAGCAAGATCTTCAAGTTTGATCAAGTCTTTTTTCCCAGGCAGCACGGCCAGTGGTTCCCTAGGGTCCTTGGTTCGTTTCTCCAGAGGTCAACGCCACACTTGGCCCACCAGCCATCAACCACTCTCCGTCTCAATTCACCAACCAAGTTTGGTGCACCGCCAGCAAAGAACCGTGCCACTTCCGGTGACACCGAGAGAGATTGTGTCAAATACGGGTCCCAGTTACGTGGACAGTCGTCGTCTCGGTGCCTTGTGATTTCTCTCCGATCTTCAGAGCTTTTCCTCACAGCCCGGTGAGCGTGATGATCGAGGAGTAAGCTGGTAGCTCAACGGTCTGGACCGTTCTGTTTAGCCTCCCCCCAGCCGAGGCTCCGCATGCATAGGTCGTTGAACCATGTTCCGGGGTGCTTCACGCGACAGCCTGTCAGAGGTTAGGGACCGCCTGAAAATCCGCGCGCATGCTTGAACCATGCCATGATTCAATCAGAGGGAGCCGGAGCTTTAAAGGCTTGACTGCCGGGGGTACCGCGATACATACACCCGACTGGGCCTGTGGCGCCCTGATCCGCAATCTCTGTTGGTGATGGCGCGTCTAAATCCCTAGACGAGAGCCCGTCGCCCCGGTCATGGTGTTGGGAGGCCGCAAGAAAGCACAGGCATCGCATCGTCCATCCGCGATCGTGGATCC
>JABCKE020000237.1:0-10747 GCA_013186425.2 Fusarium sp. NRRL 62610
AAATAAAGGAACCATTGGAATTTCCATTGATGAGAGGCATGATGAAGACGGTATCAGTAGTAATGGATTGAAACGAAAAAAAAAAGGTGGGACGTGCTTGTAAAATGTGATGATCAAACCGAGATAAGATGCGATAGGGACGTGTCATCAGACTTGCGCAATGGACAAGACACTTAAGTATTCCCCCGTCTCGGACTTTTGACCTTGGGGAATGGTTTCTAATGCGACACCATCACAAGCTTATGGCCTCCCTCCCTCCCTCCACGGGGAAAGAAACCCCCTCCTGAGTCTAACCCCAGTCTTACTACCCCAAGGGGTCAAATTTGCGGGGTTTTACTTTTTGTTGGTTGAGAAAAAGAGCACGAGATCAGGATTTCGGCCGAGGATCACCGCGGTTTGATTGGGGTTGCAATGTTGCATCTTGACACGGACCAACACCACGGAGATGGAGGTCAGAAAAAGCTCGGGTTTTGTGAACCCGACTTACATGGTCAATGGCACGAGCCCTTCGGAGGTCGCTCGTCGGGGTTTAAACAGCGAAAAGGATTCAAAATGTGGAGGAAGTTGACACCTCGGGAACTTGTGTGCATATTCTCCACACAAGGTGGGAACTACCTAGTTCTAGAAGCTTGACTCTGACAAGGGGGTCTTGGCGAACGCTTATTTGCATATTCATAGTTTTGTTATACTGTCTAATTAAAGTGCCTCGGACCTCCGGAGGTGGCTGAGGCTCGTTTGTGGAGGCGGGGAGGATAGGGAGTCTAGAATGGAGGGTGTAGATACCCTCTCGGTATGGGTCACCGAGCTCGCATCTAGACGTTACCTTCGTCTGACCGACAAACACCGAAGGAGTCCCATCCACAAGCCATGGTTCGATTGTGTCGGGAGGGACTGGAACTTGTTGCCCCTTCAGAATTGGACTTTGCCATTCTCGAACTAGGAGTGTACCAACAGACTTGTAAGCCACCCTCACCATGAGGGGGACCCGGGAATGCGCCTCGGGAAGGGAAACGATGTTCGCTCGCAACCGGAGCCGAACGATGGTTCAGTCGGAGAGGATACACACGAGCCGTTTCGTAACCTAATCGGCTTGGTGGTCTGGTCCTTGCTGGTCCTTGCTGAGCATAAATTGTAACCACATCCCCATGAGGATGATGACGGCATTCACACACTCAACCCCTCTCTCCGACAAAGATCTCTTTTTGCAATGACAGCCTCCTTCAACCAAGACTCCATCTCAGAGTCATCAATCAACAGTCCAAGCTCACCCGCCAAAGTCGAAATGGTTCAGACTAAAGCACTGAAGGAGTTGCCTAGCGATTCGACGCTTCAGCCACATTGTGACCAGCGGGAGGATGTGCTGCTTTGGAGCAGAGTGAGAGAGACATGTCAAGATGCCTTTTCGGAATTCTTTGGCACTTTTGTCATGATTCTTTTTGGTGATGGTGTTGTTGCTCAGGTTGTTCTTAGTAGAGGAACCAAGGGTGATTACCAGAGTATCTCTTGGGGTTGGGGGTAAGTCTTGCTTCGTGATTGACCTGGGATTTTGTTATTAACTTGGCCAAGATTAGGTGTCATGCTTGGAGTATACGTCGGTGGTAAATCAGGAGGCCATCTTAACCCCGCCGTTACCTTGGCAAACTGCATCTTCAGAGGTCATCCCTGGCGCAAACTCCCCATCTACGCCATCGCCCAGACCCTCGGAGCCATGGCCGCCGCAGCCATCGTATATGGCAACTACAAGTCAGCCATAAACGCGTACGAGGGAGGTCCAGGTATCCGAACCGTCACTGGTGAAAACGCAACGGCGGGCATCTTTTGCACGTATCCCGCTGCCTTCATGACGCGTACCGGCATGGTGTTTTCCGAGTTCATCGCTAGTACCATCTTGCAGTTTGTCATCTTTGCTTTGGCGGATAGTACTAATATTGGTGCTGGACCGTTGATGCCTCTTGCCTTGTTCTTTTTGATCTTTGGTATTGGTGCTTGTTGGGGTTGGGAAACTGGTTATGCCATCAACTTGGCTCGTGACTTTGGACCTCGGTTGGTTTCGTATATGCTTGGATATGGAAGTGAGGTTTGGTCTGCGGGAGGATACTATTTCTGGGTGAGTAAGACCTTTTTTTTTTATTATGGCGTACTCAACTGACCTTGATGATAGATTCCTATGGTTATTCCATTCCTTGGTACATCCTTTGGTGGTTTCCTCTATGATACCTTCATGTACACTGGTCCCAGCCCAATGAACACTCCTTACATGGGACTCAAGAGGCTTGTAACCCCTCGTCGATCAGTCTGGTCAAACACCTATGACCGCGCTTTGGATTCGCAGGTATAGGATCTTGTCGTTGGAACATTGTTGAAGGACTCGGGCGCTTTCGAGGTGAGGGCGGAAGTGTTTGAGTCTTTGAAAAAGTTCAAGTTTCGAAAAGGCAACAGGAAATGAAACAGAAGAAAGGAAAGACAGAACTGAGAATGGGAAACTTTGTTTGAGAGAGGAGAGCATTGTAGTCACTTAGGTAGTGCGTCAATTGATAGCGTTGATCGTCACGGTGCCCACATCATGATTCTCCACTGGTGTTTGTGATCAGCGCTTGTGGAACTTGGAAGTGTCAACGTTTTGAGACATTGTGAGATGGTTGTGGATATTCTTTGCAGTTGATGACGATGTTTAATTCAGTTGATGGGCCACCGGTGATTAGATAGCCTTTCGTGGTCGTTCTTTCACAATCGTCTGGAGGGCATGGCATTCAGTCAGCTCGTTGGCTATCAATGAGTTTTATTACTGTGTTTGGGCCCAATATTTCTCCGTGTCTACATCTTGGGCACCCATAATTAAACCTTGATATCAAGTGATTTCAAAATCACGGCCACCTTCGAATGCCTCCAGCCTATCGAGAAAAAAAGTCGGCCGAGATTCAACTTGGATAACACCATTTCATCAATCCTCCAACTCCAGGGTGAGTTGACGCGGAACCGAGATACTACCTCCTCAGTAGTAAAATCGACCCACACCAACAAAGTGGATACAGTAAGAAAAAAAACTTGCCCGCAGGGGGTTTGTCGCTCTCTTCCAGAAAGCGTACCTAGTCCGAATGATACAGTAACCAACCCTTGCATGAGCCCCTCACCTGAAGCCAAGCCAACAGCAAGCATGGATCGAACCTCGGTGAACTACAGCACGTGGCCTCATTACGCGGAGTCCAAGTTTGCCGCCCGGAGGAAGCGGAGCGGGCGGGCGCAAAATGGATCTTTCGGACTTGCTCGGTGAATTTTTATTCGGTGTAGAAATACCGACATGCATCTGATAAGCTAACCCCTGTAGAGGTTAGTATCTCGGTGTTGAGATACCGAGGTGCAGATTGTGGATGAGGCTGAGTGGTGGTCATGAATTGGCTCACTTGCATACGCGACGACATCATTTGTCAGATGTGAGCTTTCTGTTTCATTTCTACGGAGAGTTTAGGAGGAAATATGGTCACGGGTAGAAACGTGGGAACATGATTTGGCATGACCGGCATGTCCTCTCCGGTTCTTTGCAGGAGAGAGCTTGAGCTATGATATCACAGCTGCTCGAGTGGCCCGTTTTCATTCTGCAAATGATGTACTCTTTTTTTCCAATTCGATCATCATCGTCAAGTTATCTTCTGTTATAATCATTCTTTTCTCTTTATTTCGAGTTGATCAATCTGACGCCATACTCAACACGTGTGTCCTGCCCGTGTTACTCCTCTCAACTTGCTCAAAGCTGTCCAAGAGCGCGCTTGAATAGCTCACTCGTCAAGGGCACGCGATCCAAATATCATGCAGCGGCGACTTCCAACACTCAAGCGGCCTCTGCTCGTCGCTTGTGCTGCCGCAACAGCTACCGTAGCAGCCGGCGGCATCGTCTACGCGACTCGAAACAAGACACATTCCATCGACAAACCCATTGCTCCTCTCAAGCGCGATTCCACCGGCCGTATCGTGCCGCCAACTTTCCAAGCTATAAAGACTCGCGCAGAACATCTTGCCGACCTGCGTCGCAGCAGCAACCCAGACAAGAACGCTCAGTATGATCTACTCATCATCGGCGGCGGCGCAACAGGAACAGGCATTGCCCTTGATGCCGTCACTCGTGGATTAAAAGTCGCACTCGTCGAGCGCGATGATTTCTCCTCGGGGACAAGCTCCAAAAGCACAAAGCTCGTACATGGAGGCGTTCGCTATCTCGAGAAAGCAGTTTGGAACCTTGACTACGGTCAACTCCAACTCGTCATGGAAGCCTTGAGAGAGCGCAAGACATTTCTAAACATTGCACCACATCTATCAAGTTCGCTGCCAATCTTGTTGCCGTTGCAACATTGGTGGGAAGCACCCTACTTCTGGGCTGGCACCAAGGCTTATGACCTTCTCGCTGGTTCACAAGGTCTTGAGAGTTCTTATTACTTGAGTAAGAGTAAAGCTCTTGCTGCTTTTCCGTTGTTGAGACGGGATAACTTGGTTGGCGCTTTGGTGTACTATGATGGCCAGCATAATGATTCGAGGATGAATGTTGCTTTGGCAATGACAGCTTCTCAATACGGCGCTACTGTTATCAACCATGTTGAGGTCACGGATCTTGAGAAAGATGCTAGTGGTCAAATATGTGGTGCCAAAGTACGAGATGTACTTGAAGGATCACAAGCTTTCACTGTCCATGCCAAGGGCGTCATCAATGCGACAGGACCCTTCACCGATGCAATTGAGCAGATGGATGAGCCCTCTCGAGAGCCCATCGTCGCTCCCTCATCTGGTGTTCATATCATGCTACCAAAGAGGGTATGTCCTAATGGAATGGGAATGCTTGACGCAGCTACCTCGGACGGACGTGTCATCTTTGTTCTTCCCTGGCAAGGTCTCACTTTGGCTGGAACGACGGATAACCCTTGCAATGTTGAGAAGGCACCTGTAGCGCAGCAAGACGATGTGGATTTCATTCTCAACGAAGTCAGCAAGCTTTTGTCGTCAGAATCTGTGCTCTCTAGGGATGACGTACTGGCAGCTTGGTCAGGTGAGTAAACTATGCATCGCAACGTTTGAGTATCTACTTACACGACATAGGAATTCGTCCCCTTGTTCGCGACCCACGAGCCAAAAACACGGAATCACTTGTTAGAAGTCATCTCATCACAGTCTCTCCTTCAGGTCTTCTCACCTGTGCAGGCGGGAAATGGACCACATACCGACAAATGGCTGAAGACACTGTTGATGAAGCCATCAAGACTTTCAACCTCCAACCACGCGCCATCCCTCTTCCTGATATCAGTGGTACCAGCCTACTAGGGTTTACGACTACCGGTAGCTGCTGCACGCGAAACGTACCCCTCGTAGGCGCACATGGCTACTGGTCTTCACTTGCCTCGCGACTGATGGAGGTGTTCCCTATTGATGCCGATATTGCTCATCACCTTGCTACCAACTACGGTGACAGAGCTTGGACACTGCTCGCTATCTCGCCACGTCTGAACACTCGACTTGTGGCAGATCTTCCCTTCATCGAGGCGGAAATCACTCACGGCGTGCGCTCCGAGGCTGCTTGCACAGCCGCAGATGTTATCGCCCGCCGGACTCGTTTGTCATTTCTCGATGCTTCAAAGGCGCTGCAGATTCTGCCGCGGGTCATTGAAGTTATGGCTGAAGAACTTGAATGGACCGCAGCGAGGAAGGAGCAGGAGCTGGCAGACTCTATTCGATTTCTCGACTCGATGGGTCTCAAGCAGGACAAGATTGCATCTACACAAGATGAGAAGCTGCGTATAAAGACCAGCGGTTCTTCGCCTGTGCCGCAGCGGCCAAAGATGGCTGGAGGCATTGAGGTGGATGTAAATGGACTTGGTGCTGGGCAGGCACTGAGGGATACCCGGGTCATCTAACCTTAGAGAGTGTAGAGTATAGATTGCTCGAGGGAACTGAATTTTTGGCATAGATTGCTACTATGAGAGGGGTGTCTTTCGGGTTGGATAGGGCGTATAGGCTTCTTTATTTATACAGGGTCTCAATTTATCGTTGCATATCTCCTCGGCGATGCCTCCGAATACAAGGCATTGCTTTTGTTCAACCCGTTTACGTGGATGTCTTTTCTATAATTATCTTCTTTTAAACTCTCGCTGTAGTAGCTTGGTTGTCCCGAAGCTCCTTATAGCTGTGACTTCATCTAATGCTATGTCTTGCTAGGACAAAGAGTGTCTTGGAAGTTATGGGTTGAGAGGACCTGCCTGTGCCAGATCTATGTATTATTTAAATATTAATAGGCGAATTCCCCCTGATATATCTAATTATGATAACGAATTGTACTCTCCCGTCACCTTGAAAGGCACTATCAAAGTATCCCAGTCATCCGCCACCTCCGGCTGACCAAATGGAACAAGGACCGCAAACCGCAATACATACTCTCCTCGGGCAATCTTGGTGCCATTGGAAAGTTTTCCAAACCACCAGTACTCGCTCTTGTCGTATCCAGACATGGCTGCTGATCGACCCTCGTTTATCAACGGATAGTCAGTCGTCTCGTCTGGGTTCCAGCCTTGGTCATCAAACCACTTGGGCACCTGTCCCATACCAACCCACCATGTGCCCGAGCCCACGTACTTGTTCTTTCCCGGGGTGAGGGGCCACTTCCATTCACTCTCCTTATATCCCTTTTCGAAAATATCGTAGCGGAGTTGACGTGTTCCCCAGCCGATGCCGGCTAGGATAACGGGGAAATCTTGGGCGGTGAGGTTGAAGGAGAAGGAGGCAGTAGAACCGTTGACGCCCTGCTGAACAGGCGGGTCGAGGGATTGCATACGAGGCTCGGTAAGGAACATGTTCTTAAAAGTTCCCTTCAAATCAGCACCGACGCCGACGAAGGGGACGGAGAGACGGTCGCCGTTGGAACCTGAGACAATGATGTTGCCACCGTATAGGGGCAAGGCTGGTTTATACCAGTTGGAGTTTTCGGGATTCTCGAAGGAGACAGTGACCTCCTTGCTCTCACCGGGCTGCAGGGTGAACTTTTCAGGAAGCGTCACGTTGACGGAGTAATCGTTCCACTGCAGGTAGCTGTACTCCTTGACAATGGTGTCATACTCTCCGTTGCCCAGGGTACTGACACCCTGCGAGTCCTCCTTAGTAAAGGAGTAATCGACAGGCTTTTTACCGTTGTTGATGACGGTGATCTTGTGGTTGCCAGAGAAAAAGCGAGTATCGTTTAGGGCCATGGGCTCATACATCAGGTCAGTTGTTGATGCGAAGAGGCTTGTGGCATTGATCAGGCCGCTTCCGATCTGGGCGACGGCAGCAGTCGGGTCGTTCCAACTCCACTGGTTGACCTTGCGGACATTGGACACCAGGCGATTATGCATCATCTTGGCAAACCTGGCGCCATTCTCTGTGCCCCGGCCACCGAACTGGCCAATGTAGAGAGCCGCGACTCCCGCGAGGTAGGGGGTCGCCATGGAAGTGCCACTATACACGCCCCATCCGTGGTTGAAGACAGTGCTGTAGATGTTTGCTCCTGGGGCGCCAACGTCAGGTTTCATCTGCAGGTCGAAGAGAGGTCCCCATGAGGTGCTATAATCCGGCACGACCAAGTTTGCATCGCGATTCGAGTTTGTGTCAATGTTGGAAACAGCAATAACACCCTTGGCACCAGAAGGGGACAAGGCACGAAAAGGTCCACCATCGCCACCGTTACCAATGGACACAGTGATAACAACGCCCTTGTTGGCTAGACGCGTTGCTACCTCCTCCCAGGCGCCATCGGACCAACCGCCGCCGAGACCGATGCTTGCCGTGATGATGTCGACGCCGGCTTCGTATGCTGCGAGGAAGGCGTCAATGTTGATGGCCTCGTCGGTGCCGTCCTTGGCATATGTCTTGTATGCGTAGATGGTAGCCTCGGGGGCGACGCCGCTCCAGTTCTCGCCCTGGCCGGCTACGATGCCAGCCACATGAGTGCCGTGGTCTTGCAGACCCATCGGATCGTCGTCAGGCTCCCTGGGTCCCTTGGGCCAGGTCCCATCGCCAGCAAAGTCGTAGCCACCAGCGACCTTGAACCCAGGCCCGATGCCGCCTCCAAGATCGGGATGAGTGTAGTCAACACCGGTGTCAACGACAGCAATCTTGACACCCTTGCCCTTAATGCCCTTTTGGTGAAGAGCCCACACGCCAGTCGCGTTATGCACGTCATACTCATTCGGGTTGAGGTCAGATCCAGGCGCCAGGTCAGTCGAGTTATCAGCCGCCTGTCTGGCGATAGACCTCATAGGTTCGTAGAAACGGTTAGGCCAGACATGAGCGACCTCGGGGAGGGCCAGGAGTTCCTCGGCGGTGTGCTTTTCAGCCTCGATGTTGGCGCCGTAGAAAATGTCGCTGTGGAAATCTCGGACAACTTTGATGCTGGCATCGCGGGAGAAGATGTTGTCTCTCTTGGTAATGCCGCTCTTGTACTCCACGATGTAGCTGCTGGATGGTTTGATGAAGTCTAGCTCGGCACCTAAGGCGAGCCCGGCGGCCACCAATAGGTGAAGGGTGGTGTGCGATAGCATCTTTGGCTAGTAACCGAACAGGACGTCGTCTAGTGCTTCTAGAAGCTTAGAAGACGGCTGCCATTGCCATTTTAAATAATATGTCCGGGTCCATAATAACGAGCATTGCCGTGCCGTAATAAAAGCAAGGTTTGCAATACGAGATTGTCAAGTGGGGAGTTGGCCCCTTTCCCTCCCGTATTGCTAGGCCTTGGAGTCCATGCACTCTAGGTGAAACGCGCGTCACTAAACTCATAGCCTGACGCTTAAATAAAGATCGACATCTGTCATGACATCATACTAAACAGGTGACTTTGCAGGCCTTAAATGACCGATTGCGAGGCTGGTCTTCGCAACAGCCCCTCTCGGCAATTGCACGGCATCTAACGCCTTGACAGGGGGGATACTGTGGCGTAGAGCTGTGTTGTCTCTCAAGCCGAAATTTTTCACGAAAAGTGCAGTGCACCTCCATGACGTAGCGCTAGAAATCGGCCCCGTTGCCAAGAGCCTGGTTGGGAAATCAACTCAGCAGTTACAGCCTGGTTCACTCACACAGTTGCTTGGTCTCAGAAATTGGCCCCGCTTAGTAAGGATTCTTTATTGTTCCCAGAGGCCTCAATCATCATAAATACCCCGCCGCCCGTACGTCCCCTTTCAGTCGTTACTCTCCTGGGTCCATCTCTCATCCTAGATACCAGAGACGCTCCAACGTAACATTGAGGAAGAGTCAGTAATGTCCTTTCTTTTACCTTGAAACCTGTCCCTAATTATGCCCTATTAACAGGATTGCCCTTCTTCGCTGTTTAGAGGGCTGCTGCCCTCTATCGAAAGTCCAGTAGCTGGTTGAGTAGCGCGGAAGAGACTCCCGCGCGCTCGCCATCTCTGGACAAGACGATGGACATCGACTAACACAGTCTCCGCACCCCAGCGCACTTGACCTCCTACCATCGTCGTCGAGTTTGGATGCCTTCATCTATGGAATTGGCTTTTGGAGGCCCGATCTGGAGTGGATGTCACGACTCAGTCCCCCAGCGCCCGCCTCAGAGAATCGCTTTTCTGAGGAGGCGTCCTTGGGTACTTTGGGTCCTACATTATCTCCTACGCCGCCAGATATCCTTAGCCATTGTTTGGGGGCTTCCCAATCTTTTCGATCTCCCTCCTCGACAATTTCTCCCTGTCCTCTGACTGTTCCTACCAACACACCTTTTTCTGTTCCCTCCGCCTCATCTTTGGAGTTCAATCACTCTTTGGCCCCACCGCAGTACCAAGAGTGTGAGATTTGCGGCAAGCAGTTCAGCGCAGACCGCTTTAGGTGAGTGACATTTTGCCATGGATATCTCCGAACAAAAGGGATGCTCACCAACCTTGTCCTTCGGCAGATGTCACGTCAAGCTTTGCAAGCGCCATCGTTGCTTGGCAACTGGCTGCGGCAAGTATTATTCTGACGCTGGCAGCTTGAAGCGTCACCGAAAAGAGTGCCCGCATATCAACCGCAGCCAGCCGCGCTCAAGATACCAGTGTCTCTGCCACAAGACCTTCGCACGATGGGACAAGTTTCTGGCTCATCACCGCCGAGGCAGCTGCAATGATCTACCTGGAAGCTCATACATTTGCCAATGCGGACTTGCTCTTGTAGGCATTGACAAGTTCAAAGCGCATCACCAAACAGAATTAGGGAAGGTAGGACGCCCTCGAAAACAACCATGATAACCACGACAGAATGACAGCTACGAGAGGGATTATGGATGAGACAATTCACTTTTTGTTCCACGAGAGTTGCGGAGTATGAGTATGATCCATAGGATCGGTATCTGAATTTTTGATTTTTTTTTGATTTTTTGAATTTAAATATAGGTAGCCAATGAACATTGGATGTCTCATCCTGGGAAGGTAACAAGGGCTCTGGGTGCTATTTCTGTCACGATGTCTATGCTGGCTTAGCCCTGGAATGGGCAATGGGATCTATGTCACATTCTTTGTACCTTTATAGTTATTCGGCAATACTAATTATCTCAGTCACGTATGAGATGTCTATCTATACTGACTCTTCATTTGTTAAGTCTATCCTTTTTCAAAATGTGTACTAAACTTACACAATGATGTTGCGTTACTGGGTCCCCTCAGCCTTGAGATATCGCATAATTGTATCAGTAAAGGATCGAGCACCCTCCTGAAGGGCTTTACTCCTCTTAATCTCCCCCTCCCTATTGGATACCCCA
>JABCKE020000238.1:0-14691 GCA_013186425.2 Fusarium sp. NRRL 62610
CCCCTAAGGTTAAGAGCGAGCGCAAAGTCGCCATTGACGGTGAGGGTATTGAGCCGGCTGAGACTCCTAGGCGGCCACCCTCTAGAAGGGATAGCCAGCGCAGGCGTGATCTGATCCTCAAGGGCAAGGAGGGGAGTCGCCAGCGTCGACGTTGGGAGAACGGTATGACATGATTTGCGCCTCGCTTCTTGCGGTGTCCAAACCGAAAATGCCCAGCTGATCATGGAAATACTCAGACCGCTTGATGCACGTCCCGAACGTCCAGCCCCCCCTGCCCTCCGACTACGAGGTCCATCCCACGCACCCCATTCACCGAGTTCCCTACCAGCTCGCTCAGTTCTGGGACCACGGTGTCCGTCAGCGTGTCGAGGACAAAACTATCCGTCTCCAGGCCGCGCGCAAGAAGCAGCAGCTCAAGACTGGTAGTGCTACAGGCCTCGGTCTTGGTGAAGTGCCCCGTGACTTGCGCGAGGCGACCAAGCGGAGCCCCGTTGTGCGAACCTGGGTCCGCGCATTGGAGGAACCTGTGAGACAGTATATCTGCGCCCAGCAGGTTCAAGATGTGGATATTGACAGCGCTGCCGAGGAGATGGACTCTGAGGATGAGGAGATCGTGTTTGTGGGTAGGAACGGTGCCATGAGGGAGTTGAAGGAGAGGAAGGCCACGTGGAAACATGCCCATCGAGAAGTCTCACAGGAGACTGTCGATTCGGGCATGGTGTTTGACTCGTTTGGCACCGATGAGAGCGCCGCCTTCAAGTCAGTACCCCTTTTCCGTGTCATACCCAAGTTGAGGTTGCTAACATTCCCCAAGGCGCTGGCTCACACACTCCATCTCTGACTACTATGGCTTGGCATCACGATCCGTCACGTTGACGAATCCCTCACGCCGCGTCGTCTATGTTGGTCTCAAGTCAACGCATGGCACACTTCCAACGCGGACTCTACCTCGCCCAATGTGGGAGGTATGTTAAATCGTCCTTGTGTCGTGGCCAGCTTGTCAATTAGGGTACCAACCCACCTGTAGAGGTTACTTGCATGATTAGACGCATAAACGTAGACGGTAAGGGGACAAGGCAATAGAACCACCTCACCAGCCCTGGCGGGCATTGTTTCCTGCGCTATGTGTGGCATAGATAGGAAGCCTCTTCTGTCCATTGGCTTCCCATATTGGCGACAGTCGGGTGCATAAAGAGTTGACATTGGCAAAAGATTCTGAACCACAGGTCGCCCGTGGGCAAGCCCCAACTAAGATCTCATATGTTACAACACCCGTAAGCCACTCCGAGACCGAGGATCAGCGTACTCGGCCAGGTACCAAAGCTAAGTCTTCGTTCATTAATCTATCATCTCGTGATTTCGGGATACTACCAAATTCTTAGAACCATTGCTGGTGCAAGCCTCGGGACACGTTCCTCAACACCCTTTCACCTCCCATAGTCGGGCCAAACTTGGCGACTATTTCTTCCTCAGTCATGGTCAAAAAATTGGCGAGCCCCAGGTTGCTGTACTCTGAAACTAGAGCTTCCGAGATCACCTGTGCTGCGTTAATATTCAGACCTGCCCGACAGAGGAACAGCTCCCAAGTTGTGTCGTGGAAATCGAGAGCTTTTCCCAGTTGCTTCGCTTGCGGAGAGTAGTGGCACATCAACGACAAAATCCACTTCGAAAGTGTAGACTCTGCTCCCGAGACAAGGTGTGCTATGATGCCTCTCTGCAGGCTCGCTGTAAAACACACAAAGTCGGCATAGGCCGTCATGTCAGACGCGCTTGGTGAACCAACGTATTCTCCCACTGGGTTTGACTCTGAGACGAGGATGAAGAGGTATTCGTATTTGGCGCTCACATTTTGCACTCGTTCGCGAAGTGGTGACAAAGCGGTCGATCCAGGGAGAGGCTTTTGCCTGACCTTCAACATCGTTGTGACGATTATGCCGGCTGATGGACAAAGAGAAACATCAGCTTCGAAGGATAGCTTAGAGATAACTTCCTTCCGCTGAGCCGAGCCAGAAGACCAGACAACTGTGTTGTACTGAGAGAAATCCCTATCCACGAGTTCGAGTTGTGGCCATGACTTGTCCAGCTGTGAAAGGATACTTCGACTCAAACTCGAGGATACAATAAAGCGGCAAATATCAGTAGGAACATGGAATTCCGGGACTGGTGCGTCCCTCATTCCATGGTTGCCAGATTCCCGGGCTTGCTCTTCGACAGTGCTTTCGTTTGCTAGAAGCTGAGACGGCGATGGGCCCGGAAGAGGCAATTGCGTTGACGGCTGGGTAGGCTGTCGAGCAGGCTGTTGCGCAGTATTGTGGGTTGTTTTCGGCTTCTTCGCAAGACGAAGCTCCATAAAGCTGGACAACAGTCTACTGGTAGCGCTAGGGTCACTGGAACCAAAGAGGAGGCCGGTTGACTCTTCCGCAGCTTTCCTCCGTGTCTGGCGACCTTGTTGAGATCTAGATTTCAATAAGTCATCCAGTGACGGCGCACAACCGGGCGCACTAGGCGAGTTGGAATGCGGACCATGCGATGCACTTGCCTGAGATACAAGAACAGCCGGTGTTTCGAGAGAGGGTGCTTCATGAGATGGGGCTTCATGAGACGGGGCTTCAGCTTCCATTTCCTCGTCCTCCAAGGCTTGAAGTATCTTCAAGCAAGGTGCCTTGTCGATATAGTTGCGGCTACTCAGACGGGGTACTTCCAACATCAAAAGCTGTCGACTAGCCGGTCCAAGCAGCTCCAGCTCCTCGTTCAGTGCAATTCGGCCGCTTCCATGGGGTACGGGCGTCCACTTCAGTGAAGCACTTAGGCCAGCTTGTTGGGTTGAAGAATTTAGTTTAAAGGCCAACATCAGATTCTCCCGTAGCCACTTGAAGTGGCTTTCGGGGCTTGATAACTGCGTACTCCAGTCCGGGTCAGGTATGTGAAAGTCGAGGGCCGGAACGGTCATCCTCAGAAGCGACTCTGCTGGATTGAGACGTTCGTTCTCCAGCATCTGAGTTGTTCGAGCGTAATGACCGATAAGAATAGCCGACATTTCCTCGTCGAAGAATCCTTGAGGCTCTTCCAAGGGTTGAACTGTGTCCCCAATATCTATCCCCTGAAGCGTAAAGATCTCCTCATGATGCTGCAGCGGTTGACCACCCCTGGGGCTGGATGCCATTAAAGGAACGTCGAGTTTGCAATGTGATGCCTTGTCTTCTGCATTGCCAAGGAAGACTCCCCTAGGTGCTGGGGGAGAACTGGGCATGCTTGATGGAGCTGCCGGCTCCGAGTCCAGAGTGCCATCATTCAAATCCTGTTGTAGCTTCTCAACGGCCGGATCAATGGGACTTCTCGGTTCCGAAGTGAGATCGATGACCAAAACGTCCGAATCCGGCTCAAAGGGCTCGCCCGGGTCGGAAGCTGGAGAGAGTGGGACAGACAATGGCTCAGGGTAGGCTTTCGGCGGCTGTTGATGTGTTAGACAATCGCCTATAAAAGATTATTCGGCTTACCTTGCGTAACGCAAATAAGTCATCGTAACATTCTGTCTGGTTTGAGGTTTCCCCTTCGCGTAGGATTTTCAGCGTTTCTTCAGAGTCTGAAATAGCTTCAAGCTCGAGTTCGCGATCCGCCAACAATTTCCATCGTATCGTAGTAGATGGGAAATCAAGGGCTTCGTCTTTATCAATATTGACAGGGCTCAATGGGAGCCACTCGCTCAAGATATCACAGCAGCTCTTGTTGTATATGTCAGTCGAGTATTGTTGAAAATCCTCCTCTAGATTGCATTCTGTGTCCAGATATGGGAGTCGTAGCTGTTTCGTTTGTCCTAAAAATGGAAACAATGCCGTACTTGGTACGATAGGATCTACCGGCAACGAGTATGTTTCATCGTCGGGTGGCGGTTGTAGTTGAATTTGGGGACGAGGAAGAGGGATATCAATGACGCCTGGCTGGTGAACTAGTCCGTCTGATTCTCCTTGGAGAAGAGTTGTTCGAAGCTGAGATAGGTGATCCTGGAACCGGTACGGGGCGTCCCTATGATGAAAAAAACATCCAGTCTTGAGGGCGTAATCGATGGCATCCGAGTCTTGGTGAGCCCCGTCGTCCATGTCGGGATCTTGCCGAGGGTCGCCTAGAATGATACTTGGGGAAAGAGAAGCATGAAGATTGAGTTGACATATGGAGGGCAAGGAGAATCTAGGTTATGAATCTCGGGAGTTCCATCGGCACGTTTGATTTTATTCAAATTTTTCATGCTGGGCCTTGTGCTTATGGGAGGAAGGTACTCCCATGAAGCTCTTTCCCGTCGAACATCTTGGAGAAGAGGCAGTTGGTCAGGGCTCATGGAAGTTGTCTCGAATTCTAGGTAGCTACCTCAGGTACCTTGGTACAAGAGGACAGTAAGCTGAAAAAGTGCCTTTACCAGTATGTAAGATTATGAATTAATAGTTTCATAGTAGCTACTAAACAGAGCGCTCAAGAGACTCAGATCTGCTGAAGTGGCTCCGTTCAGCTGGCAGCATATGAGGCCCGGCCGCTTACAGACCGTGGTTGCCCAGTCGTCCACGGTGACTTAGCGCCCCACTAAATAACATCAGCAATCCAGAGAAGTTGAGCCCCCGGTCCCCCACTTCATCCGCTGTAATCCGTCCTAACTCCGGCGGCAGTGACGCAGCTGAACTGGACCTAGACGACGGCGCCTCACATGGAGCTCTCGGGATAGCTCTCATCGAGAGCAAAACATCACCACTTCCTCACCCCGCCATTTCCTGCCCGACCAAGAGTAAGGCATCATGGCGTACGTCGCGCCCATTCATAGAGCCACGAGCATCCGCCATGCGATCCGTGCCAACGTGCTCGACTCCGATATTGACGACCTGGTTGTAGCGTAAGAGCTCTCTTGTTCCGCGATGATGCCTTGCGATATGCTGATTGAGATGCAATAGCAAGGCGAACCGGCTAGAGATATGGCGTCTATCGGAAGAAGGCATGGAATGCCTGCAGACCAAGCTCATTCATGGCACAATATCAATGCTGCAACGATTGCGACCCAAAGGATCCGAGACCGACCTACTGTTTATTGGTACCGATAGACTGCAGTACTTCAACCTTGCATGGAACCCCGAGACAAAGCAACTTGATACCATCGAGCGCGTTATCGAAGATCTATCGGAACCGTACATGCGTCATTCGCAAAGCCAGAACAAATGTCTAGTGGATCCAACAGCACGGTTTCTGGCCATGCACCTCTGGGAGGGCGTGCTCAACGTCTTTCGACTCCCGACGCGCAAGGGCTCTACCAACAAACTGGAGGTCCTTGATCAAGTCAGGCTCACCGAGCTATTCATGAAAGCCAGCACCTTTATCCACAGTCGTACTGGACATCCGACCATCGCCTTTTTATACAAGTCTCAAATGGACCAAGAAGAGGCTCGATTAGCCATATACAGGTTAACACATGACGACAAGGGCGGCGTCGTATCCAAGTTTGATCCTCACAAAGATAGAGAACTCGACGTTGTTATTCCGGACCCCTATGCCTCCATGCTTATCCCCGTCCCGCTGGATGAGGAAAAGCGCTACCATGTGCGGAATACCGAAGGCGCAAAGGCTCATCTGGGCGGCCTGCTCATTGTTGGCGAGACCCTTCTCACATACTACGACGGTCTTACCCACAGAAGCGTATCTTCAAGTCTGAAAGACCCAAGGATCTTTGTGGCCTGGGCCGAGTATGACGGCACACATTATTTCTTAGCCGACGACTATGGACGGCTCGACATGTTGACAATCGAGACAAGTGTCGAGGCTACTGGCGTCGTGGTTACTGGTATGACGCTCGTGCCTATGAAGCTTGGGGAATCGCCCGCTCTTACTTCAAGAGCCTCCAACCTGGTATATATGGGCAACAACACACTTTTCGTTGCCTCACATCACGGAGATTCTCAGCTCTACCAAATCGATCCCGAGACTAATACAATGCTGTTGATCAAGTCATTGTCCAACAACGCACCAATCCTCGACTTCTCGATTATGGACATGGGAAACAGAGAGGGGGACGCCCAAGCTGGCAATGCATTTTCTTCCGGACAGTCCAGGATAGTGGCAGGCTGCGGTGCATACCAAGATGGAAGCCTTCGAAGTATCCGAAGCGGTGTCGGGCTTGAAGAAAGGGGTATCCTCGACGAATTGGATGGAACCAGGGGCTTATTCACTCTTCGCTCATACAACTCCGACTTGGTGGATACATTGGTGGTATCATCTATCACGGAGACGAGGATCCTGAGTTTCGATACCGATGGAGGGATTGAGGAGGTATACACTTTTCAAGGCATGGAGCAAGACACAGAAACCCTCCTTGCGTCAAACCTCCCCAATGGCCAGCTGCTCCAGATTACTCCGAAATCTGTTGTCTTGTTGGATCCAGAGAGTGGTGTTTCTGTCAGCAGATGGGACGTTCCAACGGGGAAAACCATCACTAGGGCTTCAGCAAACACCAAGTGGGCTTTGCTGTCGGTTGATGGAACATGCCTTGTATCCTTGAACCTGCTGCAAAACTTGGCAGTCAATATTCAACAAACTCAGGCGGAGCCTGGGTCACAGCAACCGGATCAGATATCGTGCATCCATGCTGCCCGAGATCCGCCTGATATCGGCGTAGTTGGCCGGTGGTCCTCGGGTCGCATATCATTGATCGACATGGCCACATTTCAACCACTTCATGGAGAATCTATGAGGCAGACCGATGATAGTGCCACCGTCCCGCGAGACATTGCACTTGTTCAACTTCACCCACCAGAGATATCTGGGCCCACACTACTGGTGGCGATGGAGGATGGAACTGTTGTCACATTCAATGTGTCTATCAAAGGTTTTGCTGTCTCTGGGCGCAAAAGCGTAATCCTGGGTAGCAATCCAGCGCGGTTGCATGTTTTGCCCCAAGAAGACGGTACATCCAACGTCTTTGTGACGACCGAGCACGCGAGTCTCATTTACAGCTCTGAAGGGCGCATTATCTTCTCTGCAACGACGGCCGACGACGCTACATTCGTTGCCCCATTTGATTCCCATGCCTTCCCAGACTCGATTGTTTTGTCTACGGATAACCATATTCGGATCTGCCATGTGGACAGAGAGCGCTTAACCCATGTTAAGGCCTTGCCGGTTCAGGAGACAGTCAGGCGCGTGGCGTACTCTCCAGGCTTGAAGGCCTTTGGCTTGGGTTCGATTAAAAAGGAGCTAGTTCTCAATGAGGAGGTTGTTACCAGCTCTTTTAGGCTTGTCGACGAGATTGTCTTCAAGGAGCTTGGGGAACCTTTCTTATTAAATGCTTCGAGCACACTAGAAATCGTCGAGTGCGTGATCCGCGCCGAGCTTCCCGATGCCGGCGGAAACCTAACGGAGCGATTCATCGTGGGAACGAGTTTCATTAACGACGGCCAAGTTCAGGAGGCCAACGGGACTCTTGGCCGGATTCTCGTTCTTGGCGTTGACGAACATCGCCAGGTGTACCAGATTGTTTCTCACAACCTGAAGGGACCCTGTCGGTGCTTGGGGATGATGGATGACTACATTGTGGCTGGGCTGTCCAAGACAGTGGTTGTGTACAACTACTCCCAAGACACAAGTAGTTCTGGATCTCTAGAGAAGCTTGCTTCTTATAGACCGGCTGCACTTCCCGTGGATCTAGATATATCGGGCAACATGATTGGCGTGGGCGATCTTATGCAGTCTCTCTCCCTGGTTGAGTTTATTCCGGCACAAGATGGACGCAAGGCTAAGCTGGAAGAACGAGCACGACATTATGAGCCAATCTGGACGACCTCCCTCTGCCACCTGGACGAAGAAAGATGGCTGGAAGCCGACTCTCAGGGCAATCTCATCGTTCTACAGCGGAACGTCGATGCTCCAACTGAGCAGGACCGCAGTAGACTCGAGGTGACGAGTGAGATTGGCATTGGTGAGCAGATCAATCGCATTCGAAAGCTTCATGTTCCAGCGGGAGACAATACTATTGTGCACCCAAGGGCGTTTCTTGCATCTGTAAGTATCCCTGCTCCGTCGTTTAAACATGTCTAACAATATCATCAGGCCGAGGGCTCGCTCTATCTGTACGGAGACATCGCCCCGCAATATCAGGACCTCCTCATGACATTTCAGTCGAAGATGGAAGAGTACATCCATGCACCGGGTAACATCGAGTTCAAGTTGTGGCGTTCATTCCGAAATGAAAACCGAGAGAGTGATGGACCCTATCGCTTCATAGACGGAGAGATGGTTGAGAGGTTTTTGGATATGGACGAAGGGAAACAGGAGTTGGTGTGTGAGGGACTTGGGCCGAGTGTTGAAGACATGCGGAACTTGATTGAGGAGTTGAGGAGGCTGCATTGAAATGATAATGAAAGACAGACTTGTTAGAGGAGGATATCATGGATGTTGTTGTGTCATACTGGGCTTTACAAGGGTATGGCCAGGCCTTGTTAGAGTGAAGGACGGACGAAAGGGTCGTTCGCTGATTGGTCATTGAATGAACCTCACATCAACAACAAACTGGATCCATTGAGCCGTGGGAAGCGTGAATGATGATGTTCAGAGTGTGTAATAGCTAACATCTCATATTTCAGTGCCTTGATATGTGTTTTTGCGTGGCAATGACTGTCTCTATTGGGTCAATCCTCGTGATGGCGAAAGCTCCAAGAGAACCCAGATGCCCGGGAGAGTCCGGAAGCCCCACCCGAAAGTGACCGGACCAATAACACGTCGCCAATTTCCGAGCTCGAAGCTGATTTGCAGCCTCAGGCCGCACTTTTCACCCAAAACTTTCGGCAAAGCATCATCAGCCGATACCACACCAAGGAAAAGACCTCAACCTTCCCTTGGAGACGACCAACCACGCCACATCCCACGACCTCCTCGTTCACGATGGCGTCCCTCGCGACCGCTTCCCGCCTCTGCCTGCGCGCGGCTGCCAGGCCCGCCGCCGTCCCTGCTGTTCGCGCCCTCAGCACCACCGCCGTCCGCCCCGACAGCGCTGCCGCCTCGGCCGCCTACTCGAGCCCCTTCAAGGGAGAGACCAAGGGTTCCAAGATTCCCAACTTTGGTGCCTACGTCTCCTCCGGCAGCGAGAGCAAGAACAAGCTCTACTCGTACTTCATGGTTGGAGCCCTCGGTGCCGTCAGCGCCGCTGGTGCCAAGAGCACCGTCCAGGGTGGGTTGAAATCCGGTTTCACACGGGCGTGCCGTGCCATTGGGATGCAATTGGCGTTGCTGGATGATGGCACGGCATCCAGGATGGTCAATTGATGATTTGCTGACGCTGGCGTGATAGAGTTCCTCGTCAACATGTCTGCTTCCGCCGACGTTCTGGCCATGGCCAAGGTTGAGGTTGATCTTAGCACCATCCCTGAGGGCAAGAACGTGAGTTGGGAAAGAGTTCCGGATTATCATGGCAGCATCACTGAATGGGCGCACAGGTTATTATCAAGTGGCGAGGCAAGCCCGTCTTCATCCGACACCGAACCCAGGAGGAGATCGACTTGGCGAACAAGGTCAACATCTCCGCCCTGCGAGACCCCGAGGAGGACAGCGCGCGTGTCAAGGACCCTGAGTGGCTTGTCATGCTGGGTACGTGATGCTCAGGTCATCAATGCTTTAATGATCGATGCTAACATGTCATAGGTGTCTGCACCCATCTGGGTTGTGTCCCCATCGGCGAGGCCGGTGACTATGGTGGCTGGTTCTGCCCTTGCCACGGTTCTCACTACGACATCTCCGGCCGAATAAGGAAGGGTCCTGCCCCTCTCAACCTCGAGATCCCCGAGTACGATTTCCCCGAGGATGGCAAGCTGGTCGTCGGTTAAACGGGATCCCTTTCGTGGGGATGTAAGAGTATTCTTTTTTATAAGGAAGGGGGGAGAGAGAGCATTAGACTGGCGGGCGGACAAAGGGCCCCGGTTGGGCGCAAGTTGCTGATTTCTTAGACGTGGCCTTGAGAGTCCATTGTATAAAAATAAAACGTCCTAGGAAAATTCAGTCGACAGGCTCAAAGAGGATTTTGAGGGGGGGAAGAGTGGGAACAAGTGCAAGATGCGATCTCCCGTGAGAGACGTTGTACTAATTGAATTTCATTGCGTATTATTCCCGCGTGTGTGTTTGGTCCATGTGCTTTGTATTCATCCATTATCGAGATGTTTACACTTGGTTTATACTGCTTCCCACCAGTTAACCACCCAACTTAATAGCTCAACCCATGAGCCTGGAACGACATGTATGCTAATGTTCATATTCACACAGAGAATGCCCAATATTAGATCAAGAATTGCATCTCATCATGACTCCCGTACATAGACCTCAGCCTCACGAAAGAACAGTTACAGATTTACACATGAACAGACAAATTGCCAGCTTTTTGAATTCTATACCTGACCCTGCCTGAACTCATTATTCATCTAATGGCCATGTCCGTCATCCGCCGGCTGCTCAGGATCCAACTTGATCAGGGTATCAATGCGCATGATGCTGATGCAGGCCTCAACGGCACTCTTGAGCTGCCGGATCTTGCTGATGCTAGGCTCCAGCACGCCAATCTTGATCTCGTCAACGACCTTGCCGCGCGCGAGGTCCAGGCCGTAGTTCTTGTAGCCCTTCTTGCGCGCGATCGTCTTCTCGTCCTCGCTTCCGTCGCCCTCTTGGATGCGCTGCGACAGGGCGTGTCTTGATCGCAGCTGGGCCACGAGCTCGGCGGCGTCCTTGGCGGCGTTGACGGCCAAGGTCTTGGGGATGACGAGGAGAGACTGCGCGAATTCGCCGATGGCAAGCTGTTCCCGAGAGCCGACAGTGCCGGCAAATTCCTCGAGGTAGATGTGGAGGGCAGTCTCGACAGCACCACCGCCAGGAACGATGCTTCCACTCTCAAGAGTTCGCTTCACAGCGCACAGAGAGTCATGGACAGATCGCTCCATCTCGTCGAGGGTGAAGTCATTGGGACCACGGAGAATGCAAGAGGCAGAAGAGTGAGCCTTGGTGCCCTTGATCAGGATGCACTCATCATCCGAAATGCGCTCCTGAACAACCTCCTCCGCATAACCCAGGTATGAAGGGTCAAACTTCTCATCACCATTCAGGTCAGAGAGTGTGCTAAGGAGAGTGGCGCCAGTTGCTCGTGCAATTCGTCGGAGATCCTCCTTCTTGCATCTTCGCACACCCATAGCACCCTTCTCAACAAATGTCTTAAGCACGAGGTCATCAATACCCTTGGTGGTCAAGATAACGTTGGCGCCCGCCTTCAGAATCATCTCTACCCTCTCAAGAATCATGCCTGACTCACGAGCTCGGATCTGCTCCAGCTGTTGGGGGTCGTCCACGGTGATCTGAACACCGAGCTTCATGCGCTCCTTTTGCAGGTTCATATCCAAAACAGCAATCTTGGCATCCTGAATCCGTGTAGGCATCGCTTGTGAGGCAACGGTACAGTTCAGGGCATAACCCTTGACCAGGACCGACTCGAGAGTGCTCTTGCCGTGGGCCTTGAGGATGTTGACGGCCTTGACGGGGTATTTGGTCTCATTTCGGTTGTTGGTGGACTTGACAGCCTGCATAGCATCGACAACCATGTCGGCAAAGAAGTCGGAGTCGGCACCAATAATCTTGCTGGACATGGAGGTCTTGGCGATGTTCAGGAGCGATTCCCGACCGAGATCATCGACCTTGGTGCTAATGTTCTCGTTGAGGTACTTGACAGCTTCTCGCAGAGCAAGTCGGTAACCGGTAATAATGGTGGTAGGGTGTATTCGGTTCTTCATGAGCTCGTTTCCTCGTCGCAGAAGCTCGGCGGCGATCAGGACAACAGAGGTGGTTCCGTCACCGACCTCCTTGTCTTGTTGTTGCGCAAGGTCGACGAGAATCTTGCCGGCGGGGTGCTCGACGTCGAGAAGGCTGAGAATCGTGGCACCATCGTTGGTGACAGTAACATCCTAAGTGCAGTGTGAGAAGGATGTTCGAGGGCGACAGGGGATCGGAGTTGCCTACGCCAATATCGTCCACCATCATCTTGTCGAGGCCGCTGGGGCCGAAGGAACTCTTGACAACATTTGCGATCGCCTGGGTAGCAAGGACTGCACCGTGTCAGTATGTGTCGTCTTGGATATTACCAATATCAAACATCGGTCTTGATGCTTCCCCCCACTTCCCCCCTAACACCTAGCAGAAAGGCGGGACAAGACACATACCGTTTTGGTCTCTAATATCAGAACCAGAGATCTTCTGGCCACCCAGGAAAAGGGTGCCGTTTCGGGGCTGCTCAAACAGGGAAGCCATGGCTGCAGCTATCGGTATCGTTGACGGGGAATGGCGGCTTCGTCAACGTGGGGAGGGAGAGAGAGGGCTTGCGAAGCGTCAGGAAATTCTGCCCAGGCTACCAGAAGCTGTGAAGCTCCGTACGCTGCCCCTCCGACTTTTTTCCCCGGAGGCCCGGTTGTTCCGGCGCCGGGTACAGCGGTGCTGTGCGTCGGACGTTGGCACCGAGCAAGGGCAGTTGACAGAAGATAGCACGGACCACCTAAACCCCTAGCTCCTGCCCTACTATCGGTGCAGCTCAGTGGGCTCTCAGCGGTTGTTGGTGCCATTGGCTGGGCGCGTGTCAGGCCTGAATTTTTGGCTAGTGGTGCCGTGCCCCTCCTTCCTTCCCGCACGACTCTCCCTTGAGTGTGAGTGCGGGGCACAGAGTCATGTCCGACCTCGACTTCGACTCACACTCCGAAGCATTTCTTCTTTCTTCTCCCCCCAAGTTTCGCTTCGGTCGAGTTATTTCCGTATTTTCACGGACCTTCAAGGCTGCTCTCGGCTGACTATAAAGCCTGCATCTTCCATTCTATCTTTCCTCTTCATCTTCACTTCAACACCCGATTTTCGCATCACAATGGACGGCGCTCCCGAGCAGTCCAAGAGCGCCTTGAAGAAGGCCGAGAAGCAGGCTCGCCTCGCCGCCGAGAAGGCTGCAAAGGCCGCCAAGCAGGCTAGCCTTCCCGTTGTCGGAGGCAAGAAGACGGACGACATTATCGGCATCACTGTTTCCAAGGCTGAGAATTTCCCACAATGGTACCAGGAGGTTGTCCTCAAGGCCGAGATGGTCGAGTACTACACCGAGATCTCGGGTTTCTTCGTTCTCCGTCCTCTCGCCATGCACATCTGGAATGAGATCCGAAAATGGTTCCAGGCCCATATCGAGGAAATGGGTGTCGACGAGACCAACTTCCCCATGTTCCTTTCCTCCAAGTCGCTCGAGAAGGAGAAGGATCACGTCGAGGGTTTCGCCCCTGAGCTGGCTTGGGTTACCAAGGCGTAAGTCCTTCATCGGGAGCCCTTCCGATATACCCATGCTTACTTAGAAACAGTGGCGACAAGGATCTCGAGGTTCCTGTTGCAGTTCGTCCTACCTCCGAAGCCGTCATGTACCCCTACTACTCCAAGTGGATTCGCAGCCACCGAGACCTTCCCCTCCGTCTCAACCAGTGGAACTCCGTCGTCCGCTGGGAGGCTAAGCAGACCACCCCTTTCCTTCGAACTCGAGAGTTCCTCTGGCAGGAGGGTCACACTGCTCATCTGACTGAGGAGCTTGCTGGTGTTGAGGTGTTGGAGATTCTCGAGCTCTACGCCGGTGTCTACGAGAAGCTGCTTGCCGTCCCTGTTGTTCGCGGCCGAAAGACTGAGAATGAGAAGTTCGCTGGTGGTTACTACACTACCACTGTGGAGGGTTATATTCCTTCCAACGGCCGTGGTATTCAGGGCGCTACCTCGCACGCTCTCGGCCAGAACTTCAGCAAGATGTTCGATATCACCGTTGAGGATCCCCACAACAAGGGCTCTCATATCAACGTCTGGCAGAACTCTTGGGGTCTGTCCACCCGTGTCATTGGCGTCATGGTCATGATTCACGGTGACGACAAGGGTCTCGTCCTCCCTCCCCGTGTCGCCAAGACCCAGGCTATCATCATCCCCGTCGGTATCAACAAGAACACCACCCCCGAGGCCCGCAAGCAACACGAGGAGCAGGTTGATGAGATCCGAGCCACCCTCAAGAAGGCCGGTGTCCGTGTTGAGTCGGACTGGCGAGAGGGTTACACTCCTGCTTGGAAGTTCAACGACTGGGAGCTGAAGGGTGTTCCCGTCAGATTGGAGTTTGGTCCCAAGGATGCTGCCAAGGAGGTTGTCAGCTATGCTCGACGTGACACTGGTGAGAAGGGCACCATCCCCATTGCCGATATCGCCACCAAGATCCCTGAGCTTCTCGACACCATCCATGACGACATGTACAACAAGGCTGAGACCGCCTTCCGGGAGCACCGTCTCAAGATCACCAACTGGGACGAAGTCCTCCCTGCCCTCGACAGCAAGAACGTTGTCCTCATTCCTTTCTGCGGTGAGCCCAAGTGCGAGGACCGCATCAAGGAGCTTACCACCCGTGCCGACGATCAGTCTGATCTTCCCGACAACCAGAAGGCTGCCACTATGGGCATGAAGAGTCTTTGCGTTCCTTTCGAGCAGCCCGAGGGTATTGTCCCTGGCGAGACCAAGTGTCTCAACCCCGAGTGTGAGGGCAAGGCGGATAAGTGGACCATGTTTGGACGAAGCTACTAGAGGAGATGAATGGGAATTTCTAGTCAGGGAGCGGGAAGGCGTTGGCCTGGCATGTTTATGATACACCTGTGA